>JAENPR010002889.1:0-36980 GCA_018135685.1 Themeda triandra | reverse complement strand
TCATTCCCAAAACCGACGGTGTTGTCAGACGCAACACTGCCGGTTCATTCCCAAAACCGACAAGTGTTGTCGGGGAGAACACTGCCGGCTTGAGTGTTGAGCCGACAGTGTAGTCGGAGCCAACACCGCCGGTTTAGGGCTGGATCCGGCAGTGATTTTGTTTTTCCATTCTTTTTTATTTGTAATTATAATAATTATATAATTACAATAATAATATTGGACCGTAATTATATAACAAATAATTATGAATAATAAATATAGAACTATAATTATATAAAATATATTATGCTGCTGTATATTCGTTACATGCACTGTATATTCGTTACACAAATGTTTGTTCGACAACAATAAAATAAGAAATTATGCATAAAAATCTAGCAGATGGGCGATGTCCTCTTTTGTATAATGATCCTTATACTTCTTTGCAGTTGCAATTGTATATAAGCCACCTGTTTAAAACACATCCGCCAGCATGAATTTTGCCACCTCGCACTGAAGTGTCTCTATCTCATAATCTAGCAGCCTTTGATGATTAAATTTCTCACGCTGTTCCAAAAAGAGGCAAGTATAAAATTCAGTACAGTATATATGATTTTTTGCATTAAAAGAAATAAATGTAGACCGACAGTTATACTAACAAATTCATCTGGCATCTTTGTAGGCTGTCCAATATAGCGGTACATTGCCCACATGACATATAAGCCACACTCATTGTTGGCATACGGCTGTTTGAGGTACAGGATCTTGGTCATTTCAACGACATTGAAATCTGTTTGCGTCCCACCTCTATGCTTCTTCCGCACACTATGCAAAATTAGGAAGAATATTTAAAAGGAATAAATAGAAAAGGCATATTGTGATCATAGGACTATGGTGTTGCTAGCATCGCTTACGCATTCAGCACGTCGAATGCTGGATCGCATATCCTCTAGTGGCTTTTTCTTGGAGTCCCACACCTCGATCTCATTTTTTATAAGATTAACACAAACGAGGGCGTAATGTTCGCGCAATCGAAATACCATCGTAAGTAACGAATAGTCCGGAAAAAAATTAGTGTAAACACCCCTAGTCAAGACCACATACTTGAAGTTGTAGGGTAGAAGTATGTGGGTTCTCTTTTTGTCAACAAACGCTTCAAAAATCGGCACCAATATCTCTATCATGTTATCCATGCCGGAGGAATTACCAAGTTGGCCGAGGCAGGCTTTTTGATTGACCCTGATAGGGTCTAAGAAGCCTATGTGGCCGAGTTGTCGCGGCCTTAAGAAGCAATATTTTGCAACTAGCCTGCATAAAAGATCATGTAAAGTGCACAAAATTAAACAATTTGTGTCTAGAAAGAGCATTCTGTAGCATTTCATATGTGTAGGGTACTTACATGGTCCACAAGCACAAAATCTGTACATCGAGGCTGCGTCTCTGGTACAGATGGAACACGCACTCCCAATCGACGTCGTATTTCACTTCTTGATAAAAGAAAACAGCAGGAGGATTGATAATGAAAGCAAAAAATCCAGTTCCAACCGACCGTGAATGATACAAGTAATAATCATGCAAGCGCTGCAGCGGGCGGGCAATCCTCGTATTCCTCCGGAGAACCAAATCCATTTTAAGCTCAAACTTCTTTGCCAAAGGTGCGGTCCCCATTGAGGCCCAATAGACTTCCTCCACTTCTTCTCCGGTCCGTGTGGTCTTTTGCGAGCAATTCATTTATTCTAAGTGCATGGATATGGAAATCGTCCTCGTCGGTCATTTCATTATTGTACTTGTTCGATCTATGCTTTTTAAATTCGATCTTCCACCATCGCAGGTCATGGTGCCAAGTTGCTTAAGGAATGTAACATAAGTATCCTCGTGCACGCTGGGACCGACTTTTGGCCGCATAATGTTTGTAATGCTGCCACCGAATGGCCTCTTGTTTTTCTCTTTTGCCCTTGGTCAACTACCTCTCGAGGATCTTTGCGCGATCGCGACGATGCATTAGTTGTTGCTAGGCGCAGGAGGACATTTCGCTGTCCTTTAGAGATCGATGTAGAGCCGGTAGGAACCTTTCCTTTTCTAGCCGGAGGGTTTTGTGTGGACCCTCTTGATGTAGAGTGACCAAAAGCAGGAACAACAATAGGTTTAGGAGGAGGAGGTGGAGGTGGACATGGAAGTGTCTTCTGCTGAGTAGGAGGTGGAGGTGGAGGTGGACACGGCAGTGTCTTCTGCTGAGTAGGAGGTGGAGGTGGAGGTGGAGGTGGAGGTGGAGTTGGATGTGAACCTGGAAGAGGAGAGTGCTCGCGAGGAGGAGAGGTCGTCCCGTGGTTCTTTGCATCCCAGGGGCTTGTCCTTCGCTCAAAGATGGTAAGGGCGAGGAGTCGCATATTGGCCCTCTTCCTCATCCTCTTCGTCCGAGGACAACTCGTGCTCAAGCTTAATGAGGCGCTTACGCCAGGCCACATGACATCCCTTGTTCTGGCCAAGTTTTGGCATGGACTGCGATGCGGGGTGCTCGATCAGTATCTTATTGTACTTCTTCTCAAGTACCATGCCGATGGTCACATGGGCATACCCCGGTGGAATAGGGGTGCCATTAATGGTGCCATCTCCCACAGCCAGGCTTGGCCAATCGCTACCTTGTCCTTTGTCCATGACTGTTGGATGTATAGCCTGATATTGACGTTTTCACTGATGTTGTCCAACGGATGAGGCGCATTCGAGTCTTCCCTTACAATAGGGGTCGAGCCACAGCTTGACCTTCGGTTTTGATGTAGTGTAAGGTTCTGCTGCAGCGCAAGGTCCGGTGCTAGACCCTCCGTTTGACGGGAGGCTCGGACTTCGCTGACTTTCACCACAACGATAGCTGCTACCCTGGATTCCCATTTTTCATCCAGCTCCCGAATCATCCTCCTTGTCTCTTCCACTCGTTCCCATTTTCCCCGATCGCGGCTCCGGTAAGTATTGGCCTCGGCCAGGAATCCTTCGAACCAATTAACCGAACCGGTTCCCCTGGTGCGACCAGGTGCTCCCTGTTCCCAAGTGCTTGGGTGAGCACATCGTTCTCCCTATTAGAGTTGCGAGTGCCTTGCCTCACCTCGTCTTGGACCTGGGAGATCCTCCTGACGAGGGCGGTGACGACTGGATCATCTATACGCTTTGTATTCTTTGGATGATTTAAGACATTAAAGCTCCCATCATCACCGTGACGGCACTTCCTCCCGATACAGTACACTATCGCCCTCTCCTCCCAATCTGCAGTCTCAACTTCAATCCCTTGTTCCATAAGTCTAGCCCGCTTCTCAAATTCCGCCTCAATAACGGTCACCAACTTGGCATATCCACGGGAGCCACAATGACGTGGATTGTCTAACTTCTGCGAGTTCTCCTGATTCTTCACGCTAAGTGCTTGGAATTCCTGAGGCGCAAAGTGCTCCTTGAATTCCTCCCGCAATGGCGCCCGCTGGCCAACTCTCCATGCGCAAAATCTGGATCTCAATTTTGTGTAAGTATATATTTCTTGTAATTTTGATTCCTAAAATACTTGAACATTGACCCCATTTTTTCGTAGGTTTTCTTCCGGGCCTTCTCTCTGTTAAATAAAGGGCCTTCTGGAGGGAAAGTGAAATACTTTGGGATCTGTGGCTGTTGACATTTCTAACGCCACTCAGTGTTAGGTTGTCATCCCCAACATGGCGCCAAAAATGCTGGTACTAAATAATGCAACCGCTACTAGAAATAAACATGGGATCTGCAAGCGCACGTATAATACCGATGTAGCATTTTAACCAGGAGTATCCAGTATCGTTATTTATATTTTTACCACCGGGAAGGGAATGCACTGGATAATGAGTGATGAGCAATGCACATGCTATAATGGAGAGCTTTAACCTTGTCTCGTATCGATCATCTCATACAGGTAAGTGTCACATAAAATATAGGAATGAATGATAAATGACATAAGATAAATGAGAGCAATTAGCCACATAAAATAATAGTAATAAGCCATCTCAACTTAGCACTCTAAGCTTATAACACTAGCATGGACTAGGACGATCTACGGTATAATCCTATGTTATTCTAACTACAAAGTCAAAGCATACAATGATTAGTGCAAGAACATCTAGCAATCATGGCGGGAAAAGGTTACATCTATGCATAGTGATATTACCGAGAAGACAAGAGACATAGCAATGACTTCAATGTAATAGGTTGTTCTACTAAGACCTACCAACGGGGATGGAATACAAAGGACCGAACGGAACCTGTCACTTCCGCGATCTACCACACGACCCGGCCAATAGGGTGCAATCGCAGATAAATACGGCCTAGGCACCACGCCTACACAATATTTACCACTCACCCATCGATCTAATGAGCAAGCGCTATACGATCCTATGCATAAACATAATTCTAGTCCAACTATGCTAAACATATAATCAAAGTAAACTAAGAACAATATAATTGAGAACATAATCAAATAGAGCGAAGTCAAGTCTGATATAATAGAATAGAATAAAGTACTACTCATAGTATCACGAACAATAATGAATATTACAAGAATGTAGAGGGGAATTACCAAGAACTCTGACAGATCCGGACTCCAAGCTAGGCTTGATTCCCTCTAGATCTATTCCTATGTAGCTATGCTACTAAACTATGGAGCTCTAATTAAGATGGTGGCTCTGGCTTCTCTGAATTCTGATGAGAGAATGAACTCTTGAATGAATTAGTGTTTCACCCAGGGGCCAGGGGCTCTGAATATATAGCCCCCTAGGATGAACCACAGCCCCTCGGATCAAACCGACCTAAATGGACGATAATTATTCATCCTCAAATGCGGTGAGGCAGATCCACGAGACTCCACCCGATTGGTGGAGGTGGGGAGTCGGCCGACTCCCCCGGGTCGGCCGACCGGCCACCCGCTGTGGGCCCTGCCTTCCGGGTTTGCCTTCTCGGAGTCTTCTAGATTATACAATTTTACCCGTTCGGTCTTTATCTCTATGTAATCATGACATGTGGGCCTCCTTTGGTTCTCTTTTTGATAACCCCCGCAAAATAGACAATCACCAAAACTCGTGGAATTCTCGTCAGTGTAACCCCTATATCTAATAGGTGAACTCATATTAGTCCTTTCTCTTGCTGCGTTGACGGTATAAAATTGATACTTAACGACCGTCAACAAACTCCCCCAAGCTTACCTTTTGCTCGTCCCCGAGCAAAGATAGACTCTGATGGATCGAGTTGCCGCAATGCTTTCACTCCTCACAAGTACACATGCGTTCAAACAAGAATTCTCTTCCGGATTAGAGTGAACTATTCTGACTCAAAACTCACTCATATTACCTTTCACCATGGGGCTTGTAACCGTCACTTGGGTCTTGAGTAGTTGAAAAGATAGAACGGTCAAGTCAAGCGCCATGTTTCTCGCTCTTTGATCAACTATTATCCCGGAGTTTTTTGCAAGGTTTTGAAATAAAACTCAGATTTCCTTGTATGAACCTTTCAAGTCTCTCATTTGTGGTATTTCTGGATCCTCTCTAAGGCATGAGTAGTGTATGCCTTCTCTCTTCTCTCAGAATATGTGGTATTTGTGGAACTAAGGCATAGTGGAAAGTGCCTTCTCTCTCTCACCCTACTTTCTAATAGGCTTATGTGGAGCTCATAGGTGGAGAGACACTCAAACTCACTTGCATATATTGCACAGCTTAAGACATGGATCCAATAGGAACTAAAATAATAATAAAGTCATATGTGCATGTGAATGAGGAAGTGAATGGATGATAGGATGATAATAGGATGATGATAGTATGATGGTGATAAGAAAATGATTATGAGGGGTACTCAACCGGTGAACATCTACTTCTACACTTGCTCCTTTGGGGATAACATGACTCCCTTTATTTGGAAACCTTGAAACTTCTTGAATGGAAGGACTTGGCTACTCTTTCTCTTTTTTTTCTCTTTTTTTTTTTTTTTTAGAGTAACCAATCCTCCGAAAACGAAACTTTAGCACAGGGAGTGTATAACTTGAAATGATAATGACTGGAGCTTTTTATGTAGGCAATTGGAACGGCAATGATTATTTCTAGATGTTCACTCCCAGAATAGGAGTAGAACCTTTTCTGGATGATGTAAAATGAATGGCGTATATATATGTGGATGGATGAATGGATGGATGCGTACTCCCAGGGTAGGAGCAAAGATAAGTGCGTATCTCCGGGTAGAGACAAGACAATATGTGGGGAATGCGTACTCCCAGGATAGGAGTAGCATAAGTGCGTATCTCCAGTGGTAGAGATAGCACAATATGTGGTGGATATGGATCTATATGTGGGTGGTACTTCGAGGAACGTAGCACGTAATGAATGTAGTATTTATAAAATGGGTGCGTGCTTCCGAGGACGTAAGTAGCTTAGATCAACGGATGGAGAGCACATAGTATTGACTTTAACCGCATGACTCGATTCCTTATGGGTCCACAAAAGATAACCACACTCAATGCCTATAAAGTCTACACTCAAACCTACAATATGATCTATATAAACAGATGTGTTTTCCTAATCTAGTAAGCATGAATATATGGTCAGTGGTAGGAATTTGAACTCTCATCATAAAGGAACTCATCATGCAGGAATTTAATATTTTCACGATAAATTCTCCGAACTCTAGTATCTCTAGGAACAAGATAGATAGCAGCTCAAAACCTTCCCATATCATACCCGTCAACCACCTAGACTTAGATCAAGTGTTCGCTACCCACAAGTTTCAGTTCGAGCAAATCTCAAATCTAAACAAGCTTGTGTCCAAAACTCGGGAGAGTGCAAGGTTGAAAACTAGGTACTTGAAAGGAATTACGGCAGAGCAACTATTCATCATCTCCATGTAGAGTTTATTCTAGGGATCACTTTTAAAGACAGATTGCAAGAGCTCTCCAAAAGTAGAAAAGATAAATAAGGAAATCTTTCTCGGGTTTCTATGGTTATGCATCTTTTTAGTTGTTTTAACAAAGCATACTTTAATAAAGAATAATTAGATAAGTTGGAGACACTTAGCTTGGTACACGGGGATGCTCTCCCCAAGCCGGATGTTGACATAGTCTCGCCGATGTTGCCGATAGGCACCGAAGACGTTCTAGTCCTCCAGAGTGTTGTAGATAGTCACCGTTGGAGACAAAGATTCAATTGTCGCGGCAAAGACTCGACAGTGGACCGGATGTCCTTCTGCTTGTTAGCTCTTCTTGATCCTTGATGTTTTATGAAGCTCAAAATAGACAACAAAGCTTGTGGAACTAATTAAGCGTTAGTGACAAAAACCTCTAGGTCTAAGTTGTCTAGAACTTTCCTAACTTAAAACTCATTCTAACAGGATCACAAGAAATATTTTTATCTTTTTATTATTTAAGGAATGCAGACGGGGAAAGATAAATATGCCGAGAAATTATTTTTGTGCCACCACAAAGTGAATGACTATCCACATGGGGCTTGACGATTTTCTAGATGCAAATGCACAACATCTTTATTTTCTTTTCTAATGCAAAGATAAAAGAGTAAAGATGCAAGTATGATGCTAGTAGGAAAATAAATATGCTAAGGTAAAAATGCAATGCTGGAAAGTAATTGCCGATAAATACCAAGTTACCTCTTGGCGCGGCGTTCGGTGGTTTTAAGTCCTCCGAACAGACTTGTCATGTTCGCTCATTTTTCAAGGGGCGCATTGGCCGGCGCCTCGATGATGTCGCCTCGTGTGTAGGAATTGATTCGATTTTTGTTTTTACCTTCCACACCTTCTTTGTTGGAGAAGATGACCTTGAGGAGGAAGTTTCTTGGGGCACTTGGTTTTCTTCTGGTAGCACCTCTTCTTCTTTTACAATGTTCTTCTCTTCTAGGTACCGATCTTCATATCTTGACACTTCTCCCTCATAGTCGCCCATCCATCTCGTAGTGATGTTCTTCTTGTTCCGCGACGGTACGCTGCCTTCTCCTTGCTCTGTTCTTCTTGGGCTCCTCGATTATATAATTATTATTGAAGTAGCGGCGTACCTTCTCGGTGGGAAAGTGGAAATGGATCTCTCCCGTCCCAATATAGATGATAGCTCTGGTGGTGTTCAGGAATGGTCTCCCTAGGATGATTGGAGGAACATAGTCATCTCCCATGTCGATGACTAGGAAGTCAGTAGGGACATAATGGTCATCCATCCGGATGAGGACATCCTTCACTTCTCCTTCGACGAAGCGGAATGTCCGATCCGCCATCCGCAAAGTGCATAGGTAGGCTCCAAAGGCATAGTGCCATATAGATACTCATAAGTTACCTTGGCCATAATGTTGACGCCCGACCCGGTGTCACGCATGCCTTTATTGAAAGAGCTTCGTTGATGGAGCATTGAATGGTTGGGACACCTGGGTCATCCTTCTTGATCGACGTGGGGACCCGAGTAAGTGGTCATGCTCCTTATGGACCGCAGTGACCATCCTTACGTCTCCGCCTTCTTGGTCTTCTTATTCTTGTTCTTGCTCTTCTTAGCCGGACTCTTCTTCTTCTCACCGTTCTCGACGAGGTGTGCTCGGGAACTGCAAAGACTCTCTCTTGAAGAAGAAGGTTTCTCTCTTGCCCTTGATGTTGAAGATGATCTTGGCGTGTTGGCATACATGATGGCGCCAAAGCAATGTTTAAGAATGGTCGTCCCACGACAGGGACCTTTCATCACCGCTGTATCCACTACCACGAAGTCTCGCTGGACATACGAGTTGCCTACTCGTACACAAATGTCTTCTAGTATTCCCAAAGGAACACGGAGTGACTGATCTGCAAGCTGTAAGCACATGGTTGTGTATGCTAAGGGGCATCTTAATAACTTCTCATATATCACTCTTGGCATAATGTTGATGCTTGCACCGAAGTCACAGATTGCCTCATTGAAGTTGGTACTTCCAATGGAGATCGGAATGACTGGTCTCCCTGGATCGCCCTTCTTGATTGGCAGAGTTGAGTCAATCCATGACCCCTTCAATGGATCACTCCGGCTATCTTCTACATTGAATATATCAACAAGATTTGCGTTTCGAGCTCTTCGGGTTGTCCCGCCAGCTTACCTTGACCGTGGAGGGAGCAAGGTTAACAAGCATTGTACCGCGACTCAAGTATCTTGTTGAAACCGAGCCGACTCTTGATGGCATTGGAAAAGCCATCCATTCTATTGCCGAGTGTTTCTAGGACCTTGTCATTTGATGTCGCTTTCTTGGACAGATTGTCCATCATCTTGCCTTGATTCAAAGACTAACTCTCTCAAAGGCGGCCGGTTGTAATTATTGTAGGAGGAGTTGTTACCTTGATAGTTGCCTGAATAATTGCCTAAGTAGTTAGGCCTCTGCTGTTGATTCCAACCTTGATTCTGCTGAGGACGGTAGTAATTATTATTGTTGTTATTGTTATTAAGGTAGTTCACGTCTTCCTTCAGCTCTGGGCAGTTAGCACCTGTGTGCCCAGTTTCTCCACACTCTTCACATGTCATGCTAGCATCATGTATATGCATGACTTCTTTCTTCTCTGGGACTCTCTCATCGAGCCTCTTCATTAGCAAATCCATTTTGGCAGACAACATGTCTACCTCTTTCAGCTGGTGCATTCCTCCACCTCTCTTGCAGGTCTGCGTTCTTTCTTCACTCCAACCTTGGTTGGATGCCATCTTCTCCACAAGAGCTGTGGCTTGAGGAATAGTGAGTGATAAGAATGCACCTCCAAGCAGGATCCATCGTCTCACGTGTGTCTTGTTGCTAAGCCCATGGTAGAATGTCTCGTATAAGCGGCCAATTCTCCATGCCATGATGAGGACACTCGAGGATGTAATCTTGAAAGCGCTCCCAAGCTTCCGGGACAGCCTCATCATGGTGTTGCCGAAAGCTTGATATCTTCCCGCGAAGAGCATTTGTCTTGCCCATGGGGAAGAACTTCGCCAAGAAATTGGTGGAACATAGTGCCCACGTAGGATTCTTCTCCTTATTGGCGTAGAACCATCGCTTCGCTCTCCCCAAGAGTGAGAATGGGAAGAGGCGAAGTAGTATAGCATCTCTCGGGGACATCCTTGATAGTGAATGTGCTACAAATCTCCGTAAAGTGTTGGAGATGAGCACTAGCATCTTCATGGGCCTTCCCAAAAGCATCTCCAGCCGGCTTGCTTGCACCATGTTGATTAGCGCTTGAGCTCAAAGCTCCTTCGATGTCCGCAGCTGGTCCAAGATTTAATATTGTCCGTAGTGGGAGCCGAAAACTCGCGGAGTGACTTGTTCGCCATGGCTTCAAACGCTGGTGTCAAGTCTCGAACGAAAGGTCGACTTTCGCTTCCGACAAACTTCCAAGTTGAGTTGATGATGATGATTGATTGGTCTTCTTCAACTTGCTTCCGGCCTACCCGAATAAAGCTTCGGATCGTCAATATAATTATCGGAAGAATTGTCTTTTTCATACATTACCCCGCATAAGATATAAAAATAGACGAAAAACAAGGGTAAGGTCGTATGAGTAGAGAATGGTGACAGTGCTCAATCTCATTATGTAGTGCAATGCTGCTCATTATCCATTGGCTTTCAACCTTCCCCGGCAACGGCGCCAAAATGCTTGTTGACATTTCTAACGCCACTCGGTGTTAGGTTGTCATCCCCAACATGGCGCCAAAAATGCCGGTACTAAATAATGCAACTGCTACTAGAAATAAACATGGGATCCGCAGCGCACGTATAATACCGATGTAGCATTTTAACCAGGAGTATCCAGGTATCGTTATTTATATTTTTACCACCGGGAAGGGAATGCACTTTGGATAATGAGTGATGAGCAATGCACATGCTATAATGGAGAGCTTTAACCTTGTCTCGTATCGATCATCTCATACGGGGTAAGTGTCACATAAAATATAGGAATGAATGATAAATGACATAAGATAAATGAGAGCAATTAGCCACATAAAATAATAGTAATAAGCCATCTCAACTTAGCACTCTAAGCTTATAACACTAGCATGGACTAGGACGATCTACGGTATAATCCTATGTTATTCTAACTACAAAGTCAAAGCATACAATGAATTAGTGCAAGAACATCTAGCAATCATGGCGGGAAAAGGTTACATCTATGCATAGTGATATTACCAGAGAAGACAAGAGACATAGCAATGACTTCAATGTAATAGGTTGTTCTACTAAGACCTACCAACGGGGATGGAATACAAAGGACTGAACGGAACCGTCACTTCCGCGATCTACCACACGACCCGGCCAATAGGGTGCAATCGCAGATAAATACGGCCTAGGCACCACGCCTACACAATATTTACCACTCACCCATCGATCTAATGAGCAAGCGCTATACGATCCTATGCATAAACATAATTCTAGTCCAACTATGCTAAACATATAATCAAAGTAAACTAAGAACAATATAATTGAGAACATAATCAAATAGAGCAAAGTCAAGTCTCGATATAATAGAATAGAATAAAGTACTACTCATAGTATCACGAACAATAATGAATATTACAAGAATGTAGAGGGGAATTACCAAGAACTCCGACAGATCCGGACTCCAAGCTAGGCTTGATTCCCTCTAGATCTATTCCTATGTAGCTATGCTACTAAACTATGGAGCTCTAATTGAGATGGTGGCTTTGGCTTCTCCGAATTCGATGAGAGAATGAACTCTTGAATGAATTAGGTTTCACCCAGGGGCCGGGGCTCGAATATATAGCCCCCTAGGATTAACCACGCCCTCGGATCAAACCGACCTAAATGGACGATAATTATTCATCCTCAAAGGCGGAGGCAGGATCCACGAGACTCCACCCGATTGGTGGAGGTGGGAGTCGGCCGACTCCCCCCGGGTCGGCCGACCGGCCACCCCGCCGTGGGCCCCGGCTTCCGGGTTTGCCTTCGGAGTCTTCTAGATTATACAATTTTACCCGTTCGGTCTTTATCTCTATGTAATCATGACATGTGGGCCTCCTTTGGTTCTCTTTCGATAACCCCCGCAAATAGACAATCACCAAAACTCGTGGAATTCTCGGCCGTGTAACCCCTATATCTAATAGGTGAACTCATATTAGTCCTTTCTCTTGCTGCGTTGACGGTATAAAATTGATACTTAACGACCGTCAATAGTGGCTCCCATATATCTCTCTTGATACTAGCAGGGACCACAGCCGGGTCCACTGCTTCTGGATTTTCCGTATCTTCCGGATCTTCTGGATCTTCCGAATTTTCTGGATTTGCTGGATTTTCAGGTTCTTTGCCCCTCCACTTCCAGTACTTCAAGGGGACAAAGTCCCTAACAAGGATGCCGAGGGTTGAGGAGTATTTTCTCACAGCAATTTCCGGTGAGGCCGGCATCCCGAATTCATCAAATCTTGTGACCCGATATTGCTTGTCTTGATTAAGCTTTGTCGGGCCACGCTTGGTTCTGACTCTGGTGCGACCCGAGCCCTCTGGCCCTTGGGCCGGCGCATTGGGCTCCGCATTGGGCTCCGCATTGGGCTCCGCATTGGCCTCCGCGTTGGCCTCCGCATTGGCCGGCGTAGGTTCCTCCTAAAAATAGGAGTAAGTTAATACCCTCTATCAATTGATTAACGGACGTGGCAACATCATAAAATCACACCTAATTTACCTGGTTGGTTATCTTGGTCATAACTGCTTAGGTCCGTAAAATCACTCGGGCTATCAACATCCCGATTTGCTTGGTTAGCCTCCATTGTCACCCGCAGCTTGCTCCCCAAGGTTTTTTCGGGAATGGGGAATGCGACGCATGGCCGTGACATGATCATGGTTAGTTCGCGTGTTTACTAGGCACAATTATTATGAAAAAAGGGCAGAGATTTATTACATAGTGTTAACACCATAATTTGGTCGGAATATGACAGTGGACCCGCGGGCGAGAGAGAGATTCGGCAAATGCATATGCGGTCGGCTAATTTCCATGTGTTCGGCAAATGGCCAAGCGGTCGGCAACCGCTTCGATTGAAGGCGAAAAAGGAAAGGGAAGCGATCGAAAGGGAAGGAGTCGTGATGGTCAAGGACTCCGATTATGGATAGAGTTAGCGTGTTTTTGTCTTTCCAATTTTGTTTAGACAAGCTCATAAGTGCTTAGAACTCATGTTCTCGTCGGTATAAATATAAACCCTCGACCATTGTAATAAGGGTTCACAACCAAATCAATACAACCGGGGCTACGTGCCACCCTTCGAGTCCTTTAGTCGTGTCGTCGAGTTCTTCGAGAGGGCCAATCGATCCGTCGACCTCCGTAAGTCCCTAACCTTGCTATCATGTCTAGTATCGTGCGGCGGATTTAGATGTGATGCAAGTAGTCTCATCCATTTTGCTTAGTATCGTGCGGCGGATTTAAGCTTAATGATGGGAAGTTTTTGCTTGTGC
Organism: Themeda triandra; assembly: GCA_018135685.1. Lineage (NCBI taxonomy): Eukaryota > Viridiplantae > Streptophyta > Magnoliopsida > Poales > Poaceae > Themeda > Themeda triandra. The sequence goes on along the minus strand of JAENPR010002889.1, from coordinate 23,583 downwards.
CTTGTATCGTGCGGCGGATTAAGACATGAGTAAAGATAGTTATCGGCTCTTTTAGATTTGGCATGATCTAATAGATTCATTAAGTTACCACGTGTTGCTTGCTTTATTTAATGTTTAATTATTTGCAACACTCTTTTGCCCAATCTAGATTGATGCTCTTTTCGGCTTTGATCATTCTTTAATGCTTATTCAATATCAAGTAGATCAAGCTCATATAGCCGAATTAGATCGATCTAGATTGTCACGTGTTGTGGGTTCATTCACGTTAGATGTAGATAAGCCTTGACAGGACCGGGTACCGTGCGGCAGATGCAGGTCTTTGGGTTACTCTAGAGCTAGTCATCCGGTGGACTAGAGATCAGTTTAATCTGATAGGCTCCTTTTACATGTTACTTGTTTGTTCCTTCTTCACGGACCCCGATTCGGCAATCTTGCCGATGCGGTTATGCTTACACATGTAGCGAGTATCTATAGATTTGTTTGATAATCACATGCTTTTAGCTCTTTATTGCTAGATTGTATCATGCGGTGGATTGATCTAGTAGTAAGGGGTGGTGTAAGTTCTTAGCGAGTGGTATCATGCGGTGGATTAGCTTGCTTGGGTTTATGCTCGACGGGTTTATGAAGGCTAGACGTGCGTACTAGTTGGAGTAGCCTATGCATGTGTTGTTTAGTAGATTTATATTTATAAGTTACTTATCCTTAATTATTAGTGCTTGATGATGCTTTAAACTTGAGATATAGTTTGATATGCTTTAATGATTTAATCTTGTTCAAACATGTCTTCATTTACCGTATTCGGCAAGTTCGTCCTGTTTACATCAGTTATGTTACTTTAGCCGAATGAACTGCAATCTGTTGGCAGATAGCTTCTATAGCTATGTGTCGTCGTAAGTGGCTTCAGGGCCGTAAAGATGGAACTGTCTGGTCTCACCCAAAGACGTTCCAGCTTATGATCTTACTCGTTTTATCCCTTGTCGATTTTCAGGTCAAATCGACCGGCACGCTCCGGATTCGTACGCCCGGCACCCGATTGAAGCTAGGCTTTCCAGCTTGCTGTGTGTGAGACACAGGCGCCACATTTTGTGTCAACACACTTTTTGGCACGCCGGTGTGACCACTTCTCAATCTAGGATGGGATCGGAAATTGACAACATCACGTTCGAACGTGACCTTGGACGAGCCGCACGAGCAACGCCGATGGTGGAGCAAGCAATGGAACAAAGATTCGCGAAATGTCTAATGTCTTTTCCAAGAACAAAGTGGCGAGTGATCGTCAAGCAATCACTCGCCATGAGTTCTTCTCGCCGGTCGGGCCGATATTACCGACGAGGAGGAGATGCAAAGAGTAGTTGAAGCCATTTACAAAGCTGTGGGAGACACTATGTTGAATCACAACACAGCTTTTCTGGGCACTTTCCGCAAGATCATGGCTGATACTTTTGGTCCAGCAGTTGACAAGCGCTTTGAAGAAAGATTTGGAGAGCTTGCTGGACCAGTGTACTTCAACACTCAGCAATCTTCAGGGAAGCCAACTGGGGCAGGAGAGATGATCAGTACAAGCAAGGATGGAGCTATTCATGATGAAAAAGAGAAGCCTCCTGTCATCGAGCAACAAACTCATGGTCAAGTAGCTTTTGGTGCGACAACAGACATACCTGCATCTGCTTACAAGATCTCCCCAGTGGCAAATAGATTGCAGAAGAGTATCTATGGAGATGGGTACAATGAATTTACTGATTACAGTGCTCTGAATGCTTTGCCGAATCCAGGGTACGGAAGTGCGTCAGGAATACCTTCTGGAAGGCAGAGGGCACAAGATGCCAATGATGTTCTACTAAGCAGAATGGCTGATATGATGCAGAATCAGTTCGGCCTTAAACCAAAGCATCAGACATATGCATACAAATCTCCTTTCCCAGAGTGGTACAATAGGGTAGCTCTTCCACCAAGAGTTAAGCCACCAACGGATTTGACCAAGTTCTCTGGTCAGGATGACACCAGTACCATTGAGCATGTCAGCAGATATCTGATGCAACTTGGAGAAGCTGCTAGTGACGAAGCTTGGAGAATCAGATATTTTCCTATGTCTCTGACAGGGCCGGCCTTCACATGGTTTGCTTCGCAGCCGGCCAATTCCATTAGAACATGGGCAGAATTGGAGCAAAAGTTCCATGCATACTTTTATACAGGAACCAATGAGAAGAAGATGGTTGATCTGTGGGCTATGAGGATGAAGACTACTGAGACACCAATGGAGTATCTTCGTAGATTCAGAGAAGCGAAGAATATGTGCTATTCTCTGACTATTCCTGATGACCAACTCGCACAATTGGTCATTGCAGGCATGCTGCCACATATCAGAGACAAGCTATTTGGCATGGAATTTGAAGACCTTGGACAGCTTGCACAAAAATTGACAGCCATGAGCAATCAAGCCCAAGGGTTCAGAAGAGATGCTCGTTTTCGGAAGAACAAGCCACCGTTGACATGTATCGTGGATTTCTAGAAGAAGCATCTCGAATATGAAGATGAAGATGAAGTAGTCGCTGCAGAGTTGAACTGGACAAAGGAGCCTACTTTGGTCACATCGATGGGTGAAGCAAAAAAAGGATCTTATGATTTTGATGTCGTGAAGCGCGTATATGCTCTTTCTCGTATCCGATCCAAGAGGGACGTGTCAAGCTGCGCGAAGGACATCCTATGCTCGCCCGAAGGGGTAAAGGATAAGAAGTACTTGTGGGTTTCATGATACAAGTTCTCATCATATCAATGATTGCCGAGTGTTCAGAGTGAAGATTCAGAAAGCTATTCAAGATGGACACTTAAGATTTGATGGCAAGATGAAAGTAGACAAAAACCCATTCCCTCAGAATATGGTATCTTTCTCTGTAGGCATGGTTGATGCCTGTGAATCCAAGGAAAAGGGAAAGATGAAGGTTTTAACCTCTGAAAGAGCCAAGGAGAGTGGTGCTGTTGACCCTGATCGGCAAGTTACCAAGGAAGAGGTGCAGCAAGTGCGCCGCCTTCGAAATAGCCGAAACAGAGAAGGGTCGACTTCGATGCAGCCTAAGGGACATTGCCGAATACACGCTGATCCGAAGCGCAGGGTTACAGCACGACACTTGTTGAATAAGTGGCAGTGGAAAAAGAAGATGGAGTATGATGAGGAACAGCAATACATTGAAGAAGAGCGCAGGTTCATGGCAGAACAACGGAGATATGAAGCAGAAATACGCCAAAGAGAACAGGAAGAGCATATGAGAGAGCAAGAGCAGTCACATTGGAACTGTTCCTTCTTCAGACACTGTTGGAATGAAGGCTTGAAGTTGTCTCGCTAGGAACAATTGCCCCGAATGCGGTGATCAATATTCGCAGTACAAAGCAATCTCGAGTCAACCGTCCCGTTCATGATAGACTTGGGATGAAAATTCCGGAGAACGACGGCGCCTAAAAATAAACAGCTTTTGATGAACATCGGAGGAAAAGATTTGCGATCAAGCTTGGGCTCACAAAGGTGTCCATAATGCGTAAGAGAGCTCCTACAGTGGCAAAGAGGACAATGGTGCCCTCCCGGTCTCGCGGAAAAGCCGAAGAGAAGAGTTCACGTTTGAGAAATCAAGAGTCAAGCAGAATTAGCCGAAAAGAAACCAATGTGGCGTCCTAAGAAAAAGGATGATGGACAGGTCCTTCGGCCGATACTAACATGGTGTTCTTTATCCCATTGGAGTTTAGAGCTCCTGAAGATCAAGAAGTTCGGGATGAAGTGTATTCAGATTTTGATGAAACTGAGTGCCGAGACCTGATGGCTCAACTTGTGTTGACTCGGCAAGCAATTTTTGATAAGCCAGTTAAAAACCGTCATCTGAAGCCATTATACCTGAAGGGATATGTCAATGGCAAACCTTTAACCAAGATGCTTGTTGATGGAGGGGCAGCTATCAATATTATGCCCTATGCTACTTTCGTGAAGCTTGGAATGACAAGTGAAGATTTATTGCGACCGACATGATCCTTAGAGATTTTGTCAGCAATGCTTCGATACTGTGGAGCAAGACATGTGGAACCGATGATTGGATCCAAGACTTTGATCACTACTTTCTTTGTCATTGATGGTAAGGGGGCATATAGCATGCTTTTGGGAAGAGATTGGATCCATGCTAATTGCTGTGTACCCTCAACTATGCATCAAATTCTCATTCAGTGGATAGGAGATGATGTAGAGGTTGTTCAAGCCGATGATTCAGTGAGTGTTGCCACTTCCGAGCCAGCTTATTGGGAGTATGATGGACAAGACTGCCTTTCGGGTAAGAAGTGGAAAGAAGGTCCTGTTAATGTGTTCGACAGAGATCAACAGCCGATCCAAGCAGTCGGCTCTGACAGTAACTTTTAATGGGCAATCCAATCGATGGCAACAAAGGCAAATTGGGTCGTGGTTTCATGTCGGCCGACAAGTTAGAAGAAATCAATGTTGGTGATAGCACAAAGTCAAGGCCGATGTATATCGGTGCAAATTTAGACCCGTAGTATAAATTGAAATTAATAGAGTTGTCAAGGAGTTCAAAGATTGTTTTGCTCGGGATTACACAGAGATGCCTGGATTGGATCGATCAATTGTTGAGCATAAGTTACCTATAAAACCTGGGTTTCGTCCTTTCAAACAACCTCCACGGAAAATCTATAAAGAGGAGGTATTGGCTGATGTAAAGAAAGAAATTGAGAGATTGATTGAAGCAAACTTTATTCGGCCATGCAGGTATGCAGAATGGATTTCAAATATAGTACCTGTCTACAAGAAGAATGGGAAGATGAGAGTATGCATAGATTTCGAGATCTCAACAAAGCTACTCCCATGGATGGTTACCCAATGCCGCTTGCTGATTTACTAGTGGATGCAAAGCAGAGGATACGAAATCATCGCTTTATGGATGGCAATGCCGCCTACAATCGATTTTTATGGCGCTTGAAGATATTGCAAAAACGCATTCGATGTCCCGGCCACATTGGGTTATTCGAGTGGATAGTGATGACATTTGGATTGAAGAATGCTGGTGCAACTTATCAGAGAGCCATGAACTATATCTTTCACGAGTTGATCGGCAAAATTGTAGAGATTTATATTGATGATGTGGTAGTCAAATCCGTAGACCATGAAGGACATTTAGCCGATTTGAGAAAGACTTTGGAGTGCACAAGGAAACATGGTTTAAAGATGAATCCAAACAAGTGTGCTTTTGGAGTCTCTACGGTGAATTCTTGGGGTTCTTGATCCACAAAGGAGGGATAGAAGTTGGGAAAAAGAGCATGGAAGCAATAGACAAAGTTGTGCCCCCAACTAACCTTACGAGTTGCAATCATTGTTAGGCAAGATCAATTTCATGAGAAGATTTATATCCAATTTATCGAAAAGTGTTGCCTTTATCTCCATTGTTGAAGCTCAAGAAAGATCGAAATTTGTCTCGGGGTGACATACAAAAAAAGGCTTTTGATGAGATCAAGCAATATATGAAGGCACCACCAAGTGTTGGTACCTCCACAACTTGAGAAGCCTTTCAAGTCAGTATGTGGCGGCCGATAACCTAACAATAGGATCGGCCCTTATGCAAGAGTTTGATGGAAAAGAGAGAGTAATAGCTTACCTTAGCCGAAAACTGTTAGATCCCGAAACAAGGTACTCGGCTATAGAAAAGCTCGTTTGTGTGTTTATTACTCATGCACCAAATTTCGGCACTATTTGTTAAATGCCGAATGTGTGGTGATATCTAGTTTTGATGTAATTAAACACATGTTGTCAATGCCGATTTTAAATGGAAGAATCGGCAAATGGGTATTAGCACCGTCGTAGTTTAATTTAAAGTATGAGTCGGCAAAAGCAAAGTGAAAGGACAGGCAATTGCCGATTTATTACTCAACATCGTGATTTATCTCGTTGATATGATTAACATCGCCCCATGGGCATTATTTTTTGATGGATCATCATGTGACAAAGGTGGTGGTGCTGGTATTCTTTTGATATCCCCACGTGGAAAGACATTTGAGTTTGCTTTTTCAATTGATTATCCTGTCACTAACAATCAAGCGAGTATGAGGCTTTGCTTAGAGGGCTTCTGGGCCGTTGATAGAAGTGAAGGTCGTTGCTTTGTTGAAGTATTTGGTGACTCGAATTGGTGATCAATCAATTGACAGGCAATATGAATGCAAAAATGATGTACCGCAAGGGTACCATGAACAAGTGTAGGGAACTTCGAAAAGCTTTTCGCACTTACTTTGCATCATATACCCGTAGAGCATAATGGAGAAGCAAATAGACTCGGCTCAAGCCGCTCGGATATCGGGAAAATCATGAAATCTATGCGCAGAAGAAGATTCTTTCGTGTTGATCGATAAATGATGACCGGAGAAGTGACATTATCGCTTATCCGAAAGACCCATCTCAAAAAGTTTCCCGAAGGTTCGTATAAGGCCCTTAAGTTCGTACTTCTTGATGATCGCTTGTACCACAAGTCTATAGATGGAGTGTTGCTCAAGTGCTTGAGTCAAGAAGAGGCTAAGAAGATTATGTTTGAAGTTCATGAAGGAGCTTGTGGTGCACATCACGGCTTACCGAATGAAATGGATAATAAGAAGGACAGGTACTTTTGGCCGACCATGTTGGAGGATTGCTTTGAATATTACAAAGGGTGTCGAGATTGTCGATATTTGGTAATGTTCGAGAGCACTCCGCATCTCGCTTCCGAATCCAATAATCAAACCTTGGCCGTTCGTAGGATGGGGTATAGATTTAATTGGACAGATCAATCCTCCATCTAGCAAAGGACACAAATTTGTGTTGCTGGCAACAGATTATTTCACCTAATGGGTTGAAGCTATCCCTTTGAAGAAGGTCACATCAGAAAATATGATCAGTTTTGTCAAAGAGCATATAATTCATAGGTTTGGGATTCCACAGACCATTACAACTGATCAGGGGACTCAGTTCACTTCTTCAGAGTTTTGTGATTTTGCTGAAAGCATGGGGATAAGGTTATATAATTCTTCTCCTTATTATGCACAAGCCAATGGCCAAGCAGAGGCATCAAATAAGATCATGATCAAGATCATCCAGAAAAAGATTGATGAGAAACCGAGGAGATGGCACTTGGTCCTTAATGAAGCATTGTGGGCTTACCGAATGGCTTGCCATGGGTCCACACAAGCATCTCCATATGAGTTGGTTTATGGACATAATGCTGTGATGCCTTGGGAGTTGCAATCGGATCAAGGAGAGTTGAGTTACAAAAGGACCTCGAGAAAAAGATTATAAAGATTTAATGATGGATGAATTGGAAGATTTGCATTTGATTCGTCTTAAAGCTTTGGAAAACATTGAGAAAAATAAAATACGTGTTGCCAAATACTACAACAAGAAAGTTAAAGTTAAACAATTTGCGAAGGAGACTTGGTTTGGAAGACGATATTGCCGATTGGTACCAAAGACAAAACGTTCGGCAAGTGGTCTCCGAATTGGGAAGGACCTTTTCGGGTTGTCGGTTGTGCACCCGGTAATGCGTATATATTGAAAACATTATTTGGAGAAGAACTTACTAGAGCCATCAATGGCGATACCTTAAGAAGTTTTATCCAAGTATCGAAGTTGGATCTTAACTATGACTCGACGTGGATGTGGCACGCCCGATTGAATAAAATCATCTTCGTAACAAAGGAAAGAAGTTGGAGCAAAAATGCCGATACGTTGTATCGCCTCGGTGCAAAAATAGCCGATATCGTGTGTGTCGTCTTTAGAACAAATAGCCGATACAGTTGTATCGCCTTTAGCCAATTTTTTTTTAAAGTATAAGTGAACAGTTTTATCTCTACCGGTAGGTTTATTGGGAGAAGATAAAGTGAATTGAAGAACTACGCTACAAACCGTCAAGTCGTGGAACAGACCAAGATCTAATCGGCTAAGACGATGTCACGCAATTCGGGAGATTTCATTCGGAAGAGTGTTGCGGTTAAGTTCTAGCTAAGAAAAAATTTGCAAGAAGCAAATGCGACAGACGAACATCATCACGTACAAGCAAGAACAAGAAGAGGACCAACATTCTTCATTAAAATTTTTATTTACAACCCGCGCCAATCCTAATACAAGCTACTCCTCTTCTTCGGTGAAGAGCTTGTTGAGGACGGACTCCGGGTTGGTGGCGTTGGCCATGGCGTCGGCGTGGGCGTCGTACGACACCAGGAGACCCTCGATGCCATCGACCTCGTGGGGAAGCCCGCCCCGGAAGCCGGTCGGCATCGGAGCGTAGTCGTCCCCGGTCCAGGACGACATTCCCGCCAGGCCGAGGGAAGTACCGAGGCGCACGCTGTGAAGGGCAACCTGGTCGACCTGACCAGGAACCGCCTCGAGGCGATCTGCCAGGGTCGCTCCCTGGGCGTTCACATGGTTGGCCACTGCCGTCGCCGCCACCTTCAGGCGTTCCAGCTCTGCGGAGAGGTCTGCAAAGAAACATCAGATAGATCAGTGAGCAGATGAATCGGGAAGAACGGGAGTCGAAAGCAATTGTTGAAGAGCAATACTGGTGACGGCCTCGCTCAGCTGCCGGCAGTTGTCCTCCAACTCCAGCTGGGCAATCCCAAACTTCTTGGTTTCTTCACCAAGAAGCTCCATCGCCTCGTCCCGCTCGCGGCGGTACGCGGCGGCGTCGTAATGGCTGTACGCCGGGATCTCCTCGTCGTTCCTGTCCCATATAGGACGGTACGAAGAGGCAGACCCCGATGAGGCCGAGGCGGAAGCCGGTGCCGGAGCAGGAGCAGGAGCCGGGGCTGGAGCCGGAGCCGGCGCGGGGGCAGAGGCGTCGAACGCCGTGGCCGGCGCCAGGAAACGCCATTGGCCGGTGCTGATCCTCGCCGTCCTACAAACGAAGTGCAATCAAGATCGGCTAAAACAAAAGGAAACCGCAAACAAGATGGATAGGTTATCTCTTACTGCAGACGGCGACCACCAAGGCTGCTTCCCTCCGCCGCATCCACCGCATGAGCAGGAGCGGAAGCAGAAGAGGGGGTGTGGGTGCCGGCCCGAGCGACCCGCCTCCGGAAGTTGGCGACATAGTCGCCGGTGTTCCCGACGGCCCTGAAACAGATTGAGAAGATGAACAACCGCAAGGGGGCAGAGACTCAAATCGGGTAAAAACTATCAAATAGCACAACTCAAGGGATTGAGAATCTCACCGCCGGCGCCGGTTGCTGCTTCCCTCCGCCTCGTCCTGAGCAGGACGCTTGTTGCGATCGCCGCCGCTCGCCATTGGTGGTGGTGGGGGTTTTTTGGGGCTTGAAGGCGGAGAGGAAGTGGAAGATATTGGAGATGATAGCAACTGCTTGTGCTTCATGTGATGATGGTGGGAGCCGACTAGTCCTATTTATGAACGTGGGAGCCGTGGCGAGACTGCGGGAAAGCCAAGCTACAGGATAGGGTTTCCACGCCTATGGGCCGATGTTGAGTTGGGCCGAGCCCATCACCACTGGCGATTCAGTTACCATGCGCTCGGTCGGCTAGATAGCTAATGAGGGCTATTCGGCTAAAGCGAACACTTGGGGCAGCAGCGGTTATGTTCGGCTAATATACACATCAATGATAACAGTCGTGACAGGAACAGCCGAATGATAACAGAAGCAGAGAAGAAAGAGAAAAACAAAATGTTGAATCAAAAGGAATGAAATGTTGAAGAAGTATGGTACATTCAGAGCATAATGTTTTCATTCTATAGATTCAAGGTTTTACACATTCAGATAAGAACTGATGATATTCAGAGCATCAGTCTTGATTCTATTAACTTCATCAAGGGCTCTTTTATCTTCAGCTTCAGAGTTTTGGATCTGCTGCAGTCTGTTCTTGATTTGCTTGGTCTCTTTGACAAGGGAGCTTATCTTGGTCTTAGCCGAATCAAGAGGTGGCAGAGTAGCAAGTTTGACTTCATGAGATTGAATGTTGGCATCCAATTGGGCCAACTGAGCTGCCAGTCTAATCCTCTCATCTTTCATACTCTGCAACTCCGGCTCCAAGGTATCCCAAGATTGTTTGGCTGATTTAAATCCGAGTAGAGCTCCTTAACTCCGCCGTTCTTCCGGTTGCCTTGTCGGTCTCCAAGATAGCCTTGTCAGATATATTCTTATGTGCTCTCTTGACAACGGCAAAATGGTCATCAAGATAAGACAAGGCGTTTATGGCGTCCTTGAGATCAGAGGGGAGCTCTTGGCCAAGTGGCTCTGCCATTTCCCTTATTTTGTCAGACTCCCGAGTCAGGTCAACAATATCCCTCTCCAAGAATGAAATTATGGCCTTCAGTTTAACCTGACTTTCTGATGATAATTGCCGATTGGAGGAGACTTCATCATCGTCGGCAAACTCTTCGGCAATAAGAGAAAAGCTAGCCTGTTGAAGAGCAGAACCCTGATGATAGAGGGAAAGTTTATTTTAGCCGAATGACTTAATTCAAATAAGGGATGATTGAGAGAGATTAAAGATAATACCTCTTCGGCAAAAGCCCGATCAATAGCCTCCCGAGTAGCATCAAGACTTTGAGTGACAGTACACGATTCTTCGTTTCATGGATAGCAAGATCTTGGCTTGTTGATATATCTTGAATTGCCGAAGGAGTTAAATCCGGTATGTCCGGAAGAAGAATTTTTTCGTTGCTTCTCCCGACCGATGAAGAAGGATGCCTCATTGCCATGTCTCGTTTGTTCATCACTGATGAGAAGGAATTTCTTCTCGTCGCTTTCGCTTGATCACCTACCCGATGAGGAGAAGTTTCTTCTGCTATTCCTCCTTGATTATCTGAAAAATATAAGATAAGATTGGTGTATGAACAAAAAGATGAAAATGACAAGTATGAGTACATACCAAGATTGCTAGCAGACTCATTGGCATTTGCTTGACCAATAGAAGTATCAGGGGAGTTATCCAAGTTCACTACCCTGTCAGGACTTTGAGGGTTGGCCTGTACCTGTTGAAAGAGAGTGATAAGTACATTTGCAGATGAAAATAAGGGGTCAAAAGCATTCATACCTGAGGGAGTGGCTTAGCTTTCTTTGATCTTGTTTTCTTAGGAATTGCAGTGTCCTTGATAGGGGAAGAAGGAGTTTTTCTTTTAAGGTCCTTCAGGAGCACTGTGTCATCAGCAGGTGTTTTATTGAACACTGTTAAGCTTGGAGCATCATGCCCTAAAGCAGCAATAGGGCCAGCATCGTATTGAACTTCGGAGGGCTTGGAGGAGCATTGTCCTGTTCAAAAGGATGTTTTCAGAAACAGAGCAGAGACATAAAATAAAAGGTAGTTATAAAAGTATACCTCATCATCAGAAGAGAATGAAGGCATTAAAACTTGGCATAAAGGATGGACTTGTGCTCTGAAGATATGAGAATGCCATTCCTGCCACCAAAGGTTGAATGAAGGATGAGCAGCTTCAATTATCACCAGAGGATTGGGTTCATATATTGGAAGCTTGCATCCAAGATTGAAAACTTTATTGGCCTCGGTGATATTCAAAGAAAGACTCCCGGGTCTCGATGATGCTTGAAAAATATGGCCTTGGGGGCAATTGACCGAGTCCAAACCGCACGGCAACCATGTTTGGGTTGTAAAATTCATAAGTTGAGCTTATCAACCGGCCATGGTGAAATTCTGCCGGCGAGCACGGGCTTGATGAAAGAATTGAAAATGTCCCCGGAATCATCATCTATACAAAATTGCCCACTCATAGCTAAATCATGCAGGGGAGGGTTAAATTTTCATTTTCTCTCGTAGGGAAACCAGATCATGTGGTTGAATCCCTTGTAGAAGATCTTGAAAAGATGGCCCAGTCCAAGTCAATGGTAATTGAAGATGCAAACCTCTCCATATGTCCGACAAGACTTGTATCTCGGGATCTTCACCTTCAAAGATAGTTGATTGAAGGAAAGTTCGGGTTGTGGAGATCAACGAGACAATCTGATGCATATATAGTTGCAACCACATCCGAAGAAGCCACCATGGTCCATTGACACGAGATTTCACCCGATTCCTCATCCGAACAAAGGTGATCGATGCATCATGTGGTAGAATGCTCCCGAAATGCGAGATATTTGCCCAAAGGAATCAACTTGCTCGACCAATTCTTCACCATCACTATGTGATTTAGAGTGGGCTCATTGGACTTACCACGTAAGATAAATCTGCATAACCACATGTTCATGAAAGCCCTATACTCTTTGTCGACACGGGGCCGGTTGAAGCATAAGTCTCGAACATACTTGGCCCAACCTCCTCCCGATTTGACCGCTTGCCTTACGTGAGCTAGTGCTTTTGTATTTGAAGGGATAGGTTGGTTTGGTGATATTCGAGACCGGTCATCATGAAGATGTCCGACGAGTGATCGACATTGGGCCATGACCAAAGATGAAAGCATTGATGGCATCGGACCGAAGTGGGAAGCAAATATCGGGAGGGAGTCATTTCTAGGCATTTCGACTAAAGAAAGCTCCAAACAAGGCTTTGAATATCTTGAGATTCCCAAAAGTCACCGTTCTCGGACCGCATCCTACGGTACCAATCACGCCATCCCGTGATTGAAGGAAGGGGCCAAGTTTTGAAAGTGTTTGGCCATCTCGTTTGGGGAAGCAATTCTAGATTTGAAAGGGATCCTCGAGTTTCTTTTTCGATAAATTCCCTCGGATTGAGGTCTCCCCGCGGACCAAGAAAAAACGATCCAGGGCACGCAAGATTGGAGATCAAGATTTCATTCTTCATTTCCTTTAGAAGAAATTGAAGCGAATGAATCAAAAAGTGCAGCTGGAAGCTGATTCAAGAAAATTGCCGAATAGGTAAAGCAAGTAGGGTTACCTCTAGAAGCTCCTCTTGAGTTCCTGTTGCCATGATGGAGCTGGTTGAAGTTTCCATCGCCATTGAAGACAGCAGCGAGCGCAGATCTCAAGTGGCGGCTGCGGGCGTTGGCGGTGCTGACCTAGGCGAAAGGCGCTGACGGTCAATTTCGAAATAAAACTCTTTTTATCTCGAAATTGAGGGGGCATGTGTTAACACCAGAATTTGGTCAGGAATATGACACGTGGACCCGCGGGCGGCAGAGAGAGAGATTCGGCAAATGCATATGCGGTCGGCTAATTTCCATGTGTTCGGCAAATGGCCAAGCGGTCGGTAACCGCTTCGATTGAAGGCGAAAAAAGGAAAGGGAAGCTGATCGAAAAGGGAAGGAGTCGTGATGGTCAAGGACTCCGATTATGGATAGAGTTAGCGTGTTTTTGTCTTTCCAATTTTGTTTAGACAGTTAGTAAGTGCTTAGAACTCATGTTCTGTCCAGGGTATAAATATAAACCCTCGACCATTGTAATAAGGGTTCACAACCAAATCAATACAACCGGCTACGTGCCACCCTTCGAGTCCTTTAGTCGTGTCGTCGAGTTCTTCGAGAGGGCCAATCGATCCGTCGACCTCCGTAAGTCCCGGCAACCTTGCTATCATGTCTAGTATCGTGCGGCGGATTTAGATGTGATGCAAGTAGTCTCATCCGTTTTGCTTAGTATCGTGCGGCGGATTTAAGCTTAATGATGGGAAGTTTTTGCTTGTGCCTTGTATCGTGCGGCGGATTAAGACATGAGTAAAGATAGTTATCGGCTCTTTTAGATTTGGCATGATCTAATAGATTCATTAAGTTACCACGTGTTGCTTGCTTTATTTAATGTTTAATTATTTGCAACACTCTTTTGCCCAATCTAGATTGATGCTCTTTTCGGCTTTGATCATTCTTTAATGCTTATTCAATATCAAGTAGATCAAGCTCATATAGCCGAATTAGATCGATCTAGATTGTCACGTGTTGTGGGTTCATTCACGTTAGATGTAGATAAGCCTTAACAGGACCGGGTACCGTGCGGCGTATGCGAGTCTTTGGGTTACTCTAGAGCTAGTCATCCGGTGGACTAGAGATCGCTTTAATCGATAGGCTCCTTTTACATGTTACTTGTTTGTTCCTTCTTCACGGACCCCGATTCGGCAATCTTGCCGATGCGGTTATGCTTACACATGTAGCGAGTATCTATAGATTTGTTAGATAATCACATGCTTTTAGCTCTTTATTGCTAGATTGTATCATGCGGTGGATTGATCTAGTAGTAAGGGGTGGTGTAAGTTCTTAGCGAGTGGTATCATGCGGTGGATTAGCTTGCTTGGGTTTATGCTCGACGGGTTTATGAAGGCTAGACGTGCGGCAGACTAGTTGGAGTAGCCTATGCATGTGTTGTTTAGTAGATTTATATTTATAAGTTACTTATCCTTAATTATTAGTGCTTGATGATGCTTTAAACTTGAGATATAGTTTGATATGCTTTAATGATTTAATCTTGTTCAAACATGTCTTCATTTACCGTATTCGGCAAGTTCGTCCCGTTTACATCGCTTATGTTACTTTAGCCGAATGAACCGCAACTGCTGCGATAGCTTCTATAGCTATATGTCGTCGTAAGTGGCTTCAGGGCCGTAAAGATGGAACTGTCTGGTCTCACCCAAAGACGTTCCAGTTATGATCTTACTGTTTTATCCCTTGTCGATTTTTAGGTCAAATCGACCGGCACGCTTCCGGATTCGCACGCCCGGCACCCGATTGAAGCTAGGCTTTCCAAACTTTGCCGTGTGTGAGACACAGTGCGCCACATTTTGTGTCAACACATAGTGTAATATTAAGTGCCAAACTACTCATTGTTTCATTGAACACATGCTACTAAGTTGACAAACTACTCTACATCGACTTCCCAATAAAAAAAGCAATGACAATAGCCATAAGCACAAGCATGGCATCTTTCCAAGAATAAGGAGCAAAGATCGTCCTAGTCTTCCCATCTAAGACGGGTGGCTTCTCTTCGATCACTAGTGTAGGCGGCTCTAAAATCACCGGTGGCGCATGCTCTTCAATCTCCAATGCCTCGCTCCCGGCGAGGGTTCGCAAGCCTCCACTCATTGTAGGCCCTCACAAAACCGTCGCTTCGTAGTACTTCTTGTGCAAATTACCGGTAGCGATGTATTTGAGTGTTGCAATCCTCCCAAGTTCGATAGATTCCAGAGTACGACCAACATGAACAACATAGTATGCTGCCATGGTTGACTACATATCATAATTTTAGAGCATCATTTAGAGCATATCATCTAGCATATCATCATTTTAGAGCATCATTTAGAGCATATCCTCATTAATTATATAGCATATCATCATTTTAGAGGATAACATTTTTGAGCTTAACATCATTTAGCATGTCATTTAGCATATCAATTAGCATAACATTTAGCATATCAATTAGCATGTCATTTAGCATAACATTTAGTGCTTATCATCTAAGAGCAGGGAGGGATCGATGGCTAACCGCGTGAAGCACGGTGGCGCTGGCTGAAGGGGGCAGTGGTGGTGCTCGTCGGAGTGTTGGCGGTGGGGCAGGAGGAAGGGCCCGGCGGTGGTTGTCAAAGGCGCGGAGAAGCTGGGGATGGAGGAAGCGGCCACTGGAGGTGCTCCTCCACACGGCGGGCGGCGGTGCTCGTCGGCACGAGGGTGCTGGGGATTGAGGAGGGGCCTCTGGTGATGCTCCTCCACACGGCGGGCGATGGTGCTCGTCGGCAGGGGGCGGTGGCGCTGGAGTTCGGTGTCTGTGAAGGCGGCGGCACTCAGAAACATTTCGTCGAACATGTAAGGGGCAGGGTGGAGGGTACCTATCTCGTGACGAGAGAAGCCTTGTGACCGCGCGCTCCAAATGTTGTGACCTGCAAGAAGAAAAAGCCGGAGGTGCGTGCAGCCGGTGGAGTAGGCAGCGCCGTTGGCGCTCAGCGTGCCGGAGCACTGGGCAGCAGAGGCGCGCACGGCGTGCTCGACTTGGCGCGCTAGGACTGCTGATGCGGGCGGCGGTGGAGCGGGGTGGTGGCGGTCCTCATCGGCACGGGCGACGGTGGACCTGCTCCTCGACGCGGGCGGCGGCGGCGTGGGGTGGTGGCGGTCCTCGTCGTTGCGGCGTCGGGCGGAGCATGGGGAAGAAGAGGGAGAACGGGCAGGGAAATGAGGGGGAAATGAAATTTTCATTTTCCCCGCCCGTTCGTTTATATACCCAGACACCATCACTGCTGGCTCCAACGACAAACCGGCAGCAATTCTTGTCATCCCTGCCGGCTTGGGGATATAGCCGGCAGTAATGATGCTGATCACTGCCGGCTCTTAGCTGAGGCCGCGTGTGATTGTGCAGCGCAAGACTTTTAGTAAATTGGATTTTTAAACAGTATTTTTTGTGTAGTGTTTCTTAACACTTTCTCCAATGAAAAAATGTCCTATGTATCAAATATAGATGTTGATGAGTTCTAACACTTTTGTATTCAAAAGTTTTTCATTTGAGATCATTTAGTGCCTCATTTGACCAAGTTTGACTAGGTCAACCTTGTTTGTTTTACAAAATACACTTAGACCGAACCCTAGATGGCCTCAGCTGCAAAGATTGTCGAACTCATCAAGTCCTACACTTGATACATAGGACAATTTTGCATCCGACAAAGTCCGAGAACTTAAATTTTAAAATTTGAATTTTTCACTACTACATGCCAGCAAACCTTAGACGGCCTCAACTCGAGAACTCATGAATACCAAGATTGTTCCACTCAACAAGGTCTACATTTCATACATAGGACATGTTTGCATCTCGACAAAGTGTTGAGACCAATTAAACACTAGAGCAAACAAATTATAACTAAAACAAAATAAAATTACAACCTTGCAAACCAACTCTTATCAGATTAAATTTCTACCGTACCTAGGGGATTGGACCATTCACATTGACCCACTATAGTAACCACATGTGCCAGTTGATGTCTCCGATCGTGTATCCTCTCTCACTATCGATATATTGCAGTGCCCTTATGAGTGCACTCTCCCGTGCCACGTGAGACACAACGAATGGTCGACCGTAGACATCACCAACTGAAACTTCATCAGTGTGCTGCTTAGTGAACCTTATTCCGAATTGTTTGCCTTGTTCTGTGTCCAAGCCATTGGTGTCAACCCAATCCCAATCGTACCCGAAATAATCTGTAGCTTGGTTTAGAATGGCCATCAAACCACATGAAGAATATGTAACATCATGGGACACAATCTGCAAGTGGTGCAAAAAAAGATAATAATATTACTACTTAATAATTAAACAACAAATTATGTGCATGATCCATGTACCACATCAAAAGTGTTGCTTCCCGCGGTCCATTCGCTAAGTGATATAGCAAAGTGTAACCTTGGTAGCGCAAAGCCATCTCCTTGTAGTACGAGAAATCGGGATATTGAATCCAACATGTCGAAGTGCATGTATGCGAGGTTGACGGCACCTTCTTGGGCACTCCTCCGGGAGAAGCCCAAGCCCCCTTCGCCGGATATTGTTCTCGCACCATTTGGGCGCCTTGAAGGGATGGTAAAACTAATTTTACACCGCCGTAGCCGAGGATTGGTGTCGGCGGGTGTCGTGACCACGTTCTAGTTATCAATAGAGAACGGGGTAAGTGCTTCATGTAGCCATTCTAATGGGTCTATGAGCTGCGACATAAAATAAAATGCAATAATTCAACAATCATATATTTAACTAAATATATTTATTTATGAGCACAAAAAACATATGAGATATTAGAAAGGGATTTATACAATAGCTGGCCTAGGGAATGGCCTAACGGGCACATCGAGCAAATGGCTCGCGCCTTGGTGGAAACCTAGTGGCGGTGGTGGCGGTAGCGGAGGTGGTACATTGTGCGTAAGACCCGATCGATAAAATTCAACAATAAATATAGGAACAAAAATATATCATAAATAAAACTTGAGTAAATTAAAATGAATTCTGGGGCCATTTGCAAAAAAACTAGCTAAAAAAATAATCGAATGCAAAAACTATATAGAAATTATATATGTACCATAGTAATATCCTGGGGCCATTTGCGAAATTACGTCGAAGTTGATTTGGCAAGAAGTGAGAGTGGAAGTGAACTCAGTGTTTGCGTTGGCGGAGTATGCATGTGGCCGGCTCCACATTTTATAGATGGAACTTAGTTATCCCAGCCGGCTCGGAGCAACAACCGGCAGTGATACGTAACATTCTCAGCCGGCCCTTGGTTACAACCGGCTGTGATAGACTACATTACTGCCGGCGCCTTCCAAGAACCGGCAGTGATACCCCTGCCATGTCAGACTTGACATGCTCGTAGGCTGCAATCGATGCATGCATGGATGCATGGATGCTGCAATCGATGCATGCATGCATGCAGCACTAGTGTCCAGGGATAGATAGGTAGGGGAAATGTATTTTTATTTAATCTTAGACTAACATAGATATTTGTGCAAAAACAATACCATAGGAAAGAGGGCTTTTAATAGTAAATAGTGAAATATTTATTTAGAAAGAGTACAAAGATAGAAGACAACAAATCATAAAATACATGTTAAATATACGATAACAAAGACCTTTTACTAAAATTTCATCCATCTCGTATCAACACATTGTAATTTAACCACCTCGACAATTCTTGTTGCATCCTGCGGAGGTGGTTATGAGCTGTGCTCGTTGAGATTATAAAGGAGGTTATGCAAAAGTTGATTTGCATGACCTCGGTGATTTGTGACGACGGCGAAAACTCCATGGACTTGCAAGCACAAATAGGAATTGCTTGCGCATTCGTAGGACTTGTTTGCGCGGTCGCCGGGTACCCCAACATTTGGCTCAGCTGATCTTCCGTAGAATTCTTCTAGCACCAAATGTGTGCACCATTTTGGTGGACTATTATGATGCCTAAAGATATTTGAATGTGGAGGGCTTGATCCCACGTAGAAGCCATGTATTTGAAATATCGTAGAAGAAAGAATGAACTGGAGAAATAAGGAGAAAGATACCGCAAACCATGGTGGAGGCTCTATGCTTTGGAGGAGGGCCATTTTATAGACCCCCTGCGTGGTGGTAGGTGGGAGCAAAGGCTCCGCCGATCGAGGGAGCACGACCCCCCAATAAGGAGTCTCATATTACTGCCGGCTCTTATTCAAAACCGGTAGTGATTGGCCTCCAACGACCTTTTTTATAAAAAGCCGAGCCCACTCGGACGCAGCTCTACCGGCCGGCCCGTGGTGAGAGCCGGCGTGATTGGCCACTAACGGCCATTTTTTTGTGTAGATATCCGAGCCGATCGCGGACGCAGCTCTACCGGTGCCGGCCGTGGTTAGAGCCGGCAGTGATTGGCCACCAACGGCCATTTTTTTGTGTACTAGATATCCGAGCCGACTGTGGACGTAGGCTCTGCCGACCTGGCGCAGTGGGCCTGGGCCTGGGTTTCCTGAACGCCTTGGATTCCTGCCGACGTGGTCGGGCAGAAATCCAATAATAGGGTGCCTTTTTGCATCGTATTTCTTTTAGATAACTAGATTTTTTTAATTTTAAATAACTTCATAATATATTTATTTTTAGCTCAAGATATGGAACTCGTGAAGTAAGATTTTTAAAGAAAGGAATGTGTGAAGTTAGAACAATGGAAAAACAATGATATATTTAGTCTTAGAGATTACAAAGATAGAAAAGAAAAAAAATATAAACAAATTACAAATACGATGACAAAGACTATTTTTTTCACTGTCAATGTTACCATCCATGTCTATCAACACATTATAATTTAACCACCTCAGTAGGATTCTTCTAGCATCCTATGGTCCAACAAAGTGACCAGGTGGTTATTAACTATGCCTTTCGAGATGATCAAGGAAGGCAACTACGCACTGGCAGGAACTCCTCCATGGGACAGTCAAAGCAACCGGCACGTGCATGGCCATCTCTCAGTGCAATCTTCAATGTCTTCTCCGGCCATGTAGATTTCACGTACGGACTTGCAAGCCCAATCTTGGGACTTGCAAGGAGTCCTCATACTAGCAACACCAAGACCCCGGAGGAAATTCTTTCCCTCCTCGCTCGGAGACACTAATATGTCGCATAGCTATTCGCAGAATTCTTCTAGCACCAATCTATGCACCATTTTGGTGACTACTACGAAGCATGTCGATATTTGTATGTGGAGGGCTTTCGCACAAAGAAGCTATGTATTTAGAAATACCGGAGAATCTAAGAACACAAACACAAGTAGCCATTGTCATGGAGAGGCTGTAGAGGTTGGAGGGCCTTTTTATAGAGCTCTTGTCGTGGTAGGTGGGAGCAGTGCTCCTGCTGTGGTGAAGAGGGAGCAGGGGCACTCCACTTGGAATCTCCCTATCACTGCCGGTTCTTCTCACAAACCGGTACTGATACACAATCCCTACCGGTTTATTATAAGAACCGGCAGTGATAGGGTCCAACGGTTACATTTTCACAAATAATAAGTCGAGCCAACCTTGGATTCCTGCAGAGGTGGTAGGGCAGGTATTTTTTTATTAATATCAAATCCTAAAAAGGGTGGCGCCCACCGGATTCGAACTCAGGGCTCGACCACGAAAAAATCAATTTGAGTTTTGACCGCTTGAGCTATTGTATAGTATGTGTTCTAAGTGCAAGGCATATCTTTTATATATTGTTTATAAAAAAGAAGTTCAATTCAATAAATCAAAAAAAATTATCTACCATATACTAGTTTAGAGGTACACAAGTAATATTAATTAGAATACATATATATAGTTGATGAACAGCGTCCGACTACAGATTACATAGTTATCAATAATCTAACTATCCTCAGGTGGATCAATAATAAGGGCCTCATTATGATCGCGCCTTATGTAAGCTGGTTCATCGCCCTCTCCAATGTTCGTTAGGGATACGGTCGACCCGAATGCAGGAATTTCCTCATAGACCCTGTAGCCTTCTTCATCCGTCACTCCATTGACGCTGACAATCTTTCTTTTGCCTTGAAAGACTACACTTCTGGTGTTGTTGGCATTGTCTGTTGCGTAGAACATTTGCATAGCATCTTTTGCGAGGATGAAGGGGTCATCTCCGTATGAGGTCTTTTTAAGGTCAACTGTAGTCAACCCATCTTCTTCTTCCCTGATTTCTTTTAGATGGACCCACTTGCAGCAAAAAAGGGCTACCTGCACCAAGCCATACGATAGCTCCCATATCGCCTCTATGACACCATAGTATGTCTCAATCACATTGCCTTCTTCGTCTTCGCATTGAAACAAACTCCACTATTCGATTTGCACTCTTTTCATCTTGCTTTTCGGTGAAAAATGTGAAACCATTGACCTCATATCCCTGGTACTTAACAAAGTGACTAGAAGGCCCCCTGGCTAATTTGTCCAGTTGATTGCCCAACGTTACTGTAAGCAAGCGACGTCGCAACCAGTCAACAAATTCGGTTTTATGTTTTTTATGATGCCAAGCCTGTGACCTTTGCGGATAATTACGTAGCAACTCTTGACGGTGTTCTTCAATGTATGGCATCACCTCCTTAGCTTGCTGGAGAACAGTGAATTGAGCACGTGTCCAAGACACATAGTCATCTACTGTACACGGTTTCCTACCTAGTGTGCCTTTGCCACCTAGTCTGCCTCGGTGACGGGACTCAGGAACTCCTGCCTTGTTGATGTCCACATAATTTGTGCAGAATTCAATGGACTCCTCCATTGACCATCCCTCAACCATGCTCCCTTCTGGTCTGAATTTGTTCCTAACATACTTCCTAAAAACTTTCATCAACCTTTCAAAAGGGAACATCTGATGTAGGTACATTGGACCAAGTGCTCTTATTTGGTCAACCAGGTGAATGAGAAGATGGACTGACATATCAAAGTAAGTTGGTGGAAATTGCATCTCTAAACTAGAGAGAACTTCAGCAATGTCGTCCCGTAGTTGTTGTAGCGTGCTCGGATCAATGACCTTTTTCGAGATCGCATTCATGAACCAAGACAACTTTGTGATCACTTTGCGAACATCTTCCGTCAGGATACCACGCAAGGCAGCTGGGAGAAATTGAGTCATAATGACATGATAGTCATGGGCCTTCATAGGTCCATAGTTGAACTTGCATTCTTTCTTGTTCACTAGCCTCTTTGGGTTTGCACAGTAGCCCGTCAAAACTTTTAGTTTATCGAAGAATGAAATTAACATGTCCTGCTCTATCTTGCTTAGTGTCCAAGACGCAACTGGAAGTACATATTGGCCATTTTCTTGAACCACGGGATGCAGCTCTAGCTTGATTCCCAGATACTCCATGTCTTTACGTGTGGTGTACAAATCCTTATGTGTCCCCTCGGTGCTCATCAAGGTGTTAAGTGTGTGAAAGCACACGTTTTTAGTAATGTGCATGGGATCAAGACAAGGCCGTACGACAAAAATGGCCGGTAAGGTAGTTTCCAAAATACCGATTTTTTCTTCCGCATACTCTCCTCGCGCTTTTTTAGCCCCTTGCCCCTTGCCAAGAACAACGTCCAGTTTGTTAAGTTCTCGCAAGTATCTCGTTTCCCATTTCGATACTTAGGAGGCTTGCGTGTCTCAACCCGTCCATCAAAATTTATCTTGTTTTTCCGGAATCTGTGTTTAATAGGCGGAACTTACGGTGCCCCAATACAACCATTTTTGAGTTATTGGGTAGGTGTACCGCATCGCTTTCGTCTAGGCACTCGACACAACCTGTATATCCTTTTGTCTTCTCTCCAGACAAGGAACCTCACCCTGGAAGGTCAGTGATTGTAACCACAAGTACCACCTTGACAGTGATTTCTTCCTTTTTTCACTCATCCCAAACATGCTCAACACCCTTCTTGAACAGATCTAGTAGTTCATCGACAACTGGCTCTAGGTAAGTGTCGATGTCATTCCCGGGTTGCTTCGGGCCTTGGATCAGTAATGGCATCTGGATGTACGACCGCTTCATAACGAGGTGAGGCGGAAGGTTGTATATACAGAGCATCACTGGCCATGTGCTATGAGTGCTTCTAACCTGGTCAAAAGGATTCATCCTATCCGTGCTCAATGCAACCCAAAGGTTCGTTACATCTCCACTGATTTCCTTATGTAACATGGTTTTCAGAGTCCTCCAGTCCTGTCCATCGGCAGGATGCCTCAGCATGCCGTCATTCTTACGGTCCTCACCATGCCAGTGCAGCAGCTTGGCTGTCTTCGCACATGCGAATAGCCTACGTATCCGTGGAGCTATAGGGAAGTACCAGGCGACCTTTATGGGGCCTCCTCTCATCTTCGTACTCTCCTCCTCCTCCGACGGCTCTGCCTTGTACCGTGGATGATTACAAATGGGGCAATTATCCAGGTCAATGTATTTGCTGTGGTACAATATGCAGTCATTGTAACACGCGTGTATTCGTTCAACCTCAAGTCCAAGGGGGCAGATCATTTGCTTCGCCTGGTATGTATTTTCTGGTAGCCCACTGTCTGCAGGGAGTATTTTCCATAGTTTACCTAACAAGTCATCAAAGCATGTATCGCTCAAGCCGTTTGTAGATTTGAACTCTAACAACATGATGGTGGCTTCCAATTTGCTCATAGGACAATGCTTGAACAATGGTGTCTTGCCATCCTCTCTCATTTTCACTAACTTTTTAAGTTGAATAGCACTAAGAAACC
>JAENPR010002684.1:0-47126 GCA_018135685.1 Themeda triandra | reverse complement strand
CGAATAAGACATTCATGGACATCTGGGTGTCATGCACATTGATTCGGCATGAAACCGAGACTTACCGGGATGTGGCCGGCGGGGTGATGCGAGGCCCACCGACAACCTCCGGCCACACTGCAGAGGTAGCTTAGCCGGCGCGGTAGCCCGGGCAGCAACCTTGGTAGGGACCTTGAGGCTTAGTTTATTTATAGGCGAAAATTGCGTGGAGAGCAGTAGCTCCATCTAGACCTTCCGTCTCTTGGACGGCACCTTGAAAGCTACTCATAGTTGTTGCTCATCGATCGCCCGAGTCACGGGCACTCCTCATCTTGCGCCCGGCCTCGGCCAAGCCTCTTATTTAGTTCGGCAAATTCACACTGGAAACAGAGAGAAAAACCGAATCAAAATAAGCCGAGATTAAACAATAAAATGACGAGGCAGCTAAAACGAGTTAGTTATACCACAAGAAAAGTGCGAGTTAGATTTTAGGCCAAGCCTTTCTACCGTATGCCGGACACAACCGAATCAACTTTGGGTGCGACAATAACTTGATTGCGGCTGTTTTATGGGTTTCACCCACTCTCGCTTGGCAAGACATACCGAGACGTCTTCATCTTCTCGAGGCCGTTTCGGACGACCAACTTCACGGAGCGCGCGTTGTGCTTCGGCCCGGCTGTCTCCACCAGGCCTGTACTTTGAGCGCCGCGGCCAGGCCCGAGCCATGGCCAGACGCTATGCCCCTTTCGGTAGCGGAGCCGAATCGGCTAGGTTTGGCCATGCTCAAATCGTACTCCTTGTGTTGTATGGATCACATAGCCGATTGGCTCTTTTCTCCATCTCCTTCACAAAATCGAACTTGATTCATAGCCGGGTGAGTCGGGCAGTTGATTGAAGGCCCTCGGTACCTTGATGGTATGAAAAGCCATCAAATCTCGAGCCGGTGCAAAGCGGCCATTGGCCGAAGAAAGCATTTCCTCCACCGGATCTCGGCTAGTTTGCCTTTTCGGTGTCGACGATAGGACTTCCGCGGCGAAGAATCATCAAGCGGCCCCATAGTCATTTCCGGAGCCCGAAACAAGCCCTTCCATCCGAGTCATAAGCGAAAAACCAGCGAGATGAGCTATGGTTGGCCTCGTTCCTTAGCAAGAGCCACAACGGCATCATCACACACACGGTAGTAAAACCGAGTGTTTTCCAAATTCCCGCCACTTGTTCTTAAAGGTGGGAACTATGCGGTTGGGTTACTTCGGGTAGGGACAAAGTTGTAAGAGCCCACCTCCAACCGAAGCTCTTTTGTCCCAGCGTTGTCGGTCCCGTATGTGGAGTACAACTGAGTTTCATAATTCCTAGTAAACACCGGCACGCTCGGTTCGGCCGCCCATCATCTTCGTGCCGTGGCATGCTGACTAAGGCGTACAATGGCATTCGGTGTTAAATGATAAATGCTGCAAGTTAAATGCGTCCAAAACTTCTGCAACAAAACCTTCAAGGGGGAAGTGTAGCCCGGCCTTTAAAATAGTCCACACGAACACAAGAGCTTCGGTAGGCTCGAGGCCGGGTACTCTTCGGTCCCGGGAGAGCGGCCGGCTACGTTGGCGGCGGTCAAGATACCATCACGCTGGTATTGGTTTAGCATACGGGCAAAGTAGATTTGGGCCGATCAAGACGGCATGACCGGCCCGGTGTGCCTCGGTCCTCTTAACGGCCT
The DNA here is from genome assembly GCA_018135685.1 of Themeda triandra. NCBI lineage: Eukaryota > Viridiplantae > Streptophyta > Magnoliopsida > Poales > Poaceae > Themeda > Themeda triandra. The sequence continues at coordinate 45,436 of JAENPR010002684.1, read as the reverse complement.
TGGTGGTCGAGCAGATTCGGCTACCTCTTCGGCGTGAGGAAACCGAACTACCTTCATCTTTGCCCCGGGCAAAGGCGAGCTTCTTTTCACCCTCGATGAGTCAAAACACTCAACATAGTCATTCCCATCATCTTCTTCTTCCTCGGTTTTATTTCATCGAGTCGTGAGCGGTCGGGCGAATGGCTCGGAGGCATCGGCCTTTTCCGGCGGAATATTTGTCCCTCGCTCGCTGGGAAATGGACCGGAAGCGACTCCGAAAGCGATTCATCACCCGATTCGGCATCGAAGCCGAAGTGTCGAGCTAGTCGGGACCCGCGACATTGTTAGCAATACACAATGAAAAAACCCACCGTGACTATAAAAGTAAAAACGAGGAATTAAAAACAAGACAACGGATTCGTAGGTGCGAATACGAAATTGATAACACCGGCAAAATTATTCAAGTGATGAAAAATAAAGGCATTAAGTCTTCACCTTGAAGAAAAACCGAAAAAGGGTGACTCGGCGGAGAGAATGAACCAAAGGGGCTAGGAAGCCGAACTGTTTCGGCCGGAGGCACCGAATTGGCGATTGGGAAGAAAGGCGATCCGGAGCTTTGCTCAACAAGGCACCGAAACGGGTCGCGAATCGATGGTAGTGACCGAATCAGCGAGCCAGATCCCGGAAGGGAAGGGAAACGAATCAGCAAAAGAGGAAGAAATGAGATTGCGCGCGGCAAAAGTAGCCCGTTGGCGGTCGGGGAAGCTTATAGGCGCCAGCGCAGCGCCAGCCCGGTTAGGCCAACCCCGTCGCGTCGGTCATGCATCCCGTGCGGATTAACGGTTCCTAAAAAAATCGTCCTCCAGCGGACGACGCTTGATTGGTACCGGTTATCATCACCAGTCGGCGGGCGTACCTGGCGGAAAACGATCAATTCCGGTTACCGTTGAGGGGCTACCGTTGGGTGACAACCGGACCCAGGCACCCGTCCCGTCCGAAGTGACGAGGGCTCGATATGGGTTGGGCAACCCGGACCGCCGTCGAGGCAATTCGGTTAGCGAACCGGGCCGGACCGGGATTCGGCTAATCTTGGCCTCGTCAACCAAATTGCAATTAGGTAATTCCGGTCGTCGGTGCCATTTGTCGGTGGATTGACGGTTCAGCCCGCCCGGGCGTAAGGGCGCCGGCACCTTAGTCAGGGGCTTCGGTGCCCTAATCCGAATAGCCCCCGGGCGGTTGGCGAGATGTTTTACTTGTGCGGGACGTCGTCTTGGCTGCTCCTGAGGACATTATTCGCTGCGCGAGGGGCCGGTGTTGTCGGCCATTCCGGCCGGCAACTTGGAAAAACACCTGCAAGACCGTTACGCCCGCGCCACCAACCAGCACGAACTTCGGGAGAGGCGGCCTAAGGGCATTTTGGTCATGTAAAAGCCTACGGGCTCCTATAAATATTGCCCCGATGGGGACCGTACAAGGAATCGGGATATAATGGAATGCATTGAGCTTGTGTTCTTCTTTCCATTTCATGTTCCGTGCACAACTTTGTAAGTAGATTCAGCATTACTTTGTGAGTTTGTTCGGTTTACCACCGGAGGTGGTTCTAAGGTTCCGCCTTAGAACAACGAGCCCCTCGCACCAAGTCGAGCACGCCCATGTGCCATGGTTAAGGCATTTTGACACCTCTCGCCTCTCCACCACGGCGTTTGTTGCTGCCCGAGAACCCAAATGGCCCTTAACCATGGCTCCACAAATCTAGAACCGCCATATTTGCACACATGAATATGCTACCGCACAACCGGTTCGTGCGTGTCCTACGTCTCAACACTAGGTCAAGTACACGACCCCGTATGCCATGGTTAAGGCATTTTGACGCCTCGGCCTCACCACCACAATGTTTGTCATCACCCGAGAGCCCGAATGGCCCTTAACTACAGCCTCCACGACTCTGAACATCCATAATTGCACACACACCTGTGCTGCCGCACGACCGGATCCCGTGCATCCTACGGCTCGGCACCGGGTCAAGCACGCCCGTACGCCATGGTTAAGCCATTTTGATGCCTCTCACCTCTCCACCATAGAGTTTTCCATCACTCGAGAGCTCCGAAGGGCCCTTAACCATGGCTCCACGGCTCCGAACGCCATATTTGCACACACGACCATGCTACCGCACGGTCGGTTCCAACGCGTTCTATGGCTCCCAAGACCTTTGAGTCAAGCATGCACGTACGCCATGGTTAAGGCATTTTGACGCCCGGCCTCTCTTACCATAGCATTTGCCATCGCTAGAAAGAGCATGAACGGCCATTAACCTCGGCTCCACTCCAGAACCGCCATATTTGCACACACGACTTTGCTGCCGCCGGCCGGTTCCCCGCGCGTCCTACGGCTCCTCGCACCTAGTCAAGCACGCCCATGCACCATGGTTAAGGCGTTTGACACCTCGGCCTCTCCACCACGACGTTTGTTACCGCCGAGAACCCGAATGGCCCTAACCATGGCTCCACAAGCTCTAGAACTGCCGTATTTGCACACACGACTATGCTACCGCACGGCCCGGTTCCGCATGTCCTACTGCTCTCGACACTAGGTCAAGCACGGCCGTATGCCACGGTTAAGGCATTTTGATGCCTCCGGCCTCACCACCACAATGTTTGTTATCACCCCGAGAGCCCGAACGGCCCTTAACTATAGCTCCACGACTCGAACATCCATAATTGCACACACGACTCTTGCCGCCTGCAGCGGATCTGTGCATCCTACGGCTCTCGGCACCGGGTCAAGCAGCCCGTACGCCATGGTTAAGCCATTTTGATGCCTCTCACCTCTCCACCATAGAGTTTTCCATCACCCGAGAGCCCGAAGGGCCCTTAATCACGGCTCCATGGCCAAAACGCCATATTTGCACACACGACCATCTTTGCAAAGACGGCACGGTCGGTTCCAACGCGTCCTATGGCTCCCGGCACTGAGTCAAGCATGCCCGTACGCCATGGTTAAGGCATTTTGACACCTCTGGCCTCACTACCACAGCTCTCGGCACTAGGTCAAGCACGATTGTATGCCATAGTTAAGGCGTTTTGACGCCTCTTGCCTCACCACCACAATGTTTGTCATCACCCGAGAGCCCGAACGGCCCTTAACCATAGCTCCATGACTCCAGAACTTCCATATTTGCACACACGACCGTCTTTGCCGCGCACGGATCCTGTGCATCCTAAACCAGCTCGGACTGGGTCAAGGATGTCCGTCGCCATGGTTAAGCCATTTTGATGCCTCTCACCTCTCCACCATAGAGTTTTCCATCACCCGAGAGCCCGAAGGGCCCTTCACCATGGCTACATGGCTCCAAACCGCCATATTTGCACACACAACCATGCTACCGCACGGCCGGTTCCAACGCATCCTATGGCTCCCGCACCGAGTCAAGCATGCCCGTACGCCATGGTTAAGGCATTTTGACACCTCGGCCTCTCTACCATAGCGTTTGCCATAGCTCGAGAGCCCGAACGGCCCTAACCTCGGCTCCACGGCTCCCGGAACCGCCATATTTGCACACACGACTTTCTTGCCGCACGGCCGGTTCCTGCGTCCTACGGCTCCTCGCACCAAGTCAAGCACGCCCATGCGCCATGGTTAAGGCATTTTGACACCTCGGCCTCTCTAGCATAGCGTTTGTTGCCGCCTTAGAACCCGAATGGCCCTTAACCATGGCTCCACCGGCTCTAGAAACCGCCATATTTGCACACACGACTATGCTACCGCACCCTGTTCCCGGTTCTAGCGTATCCCTACATGCTCCGACACTAGGTCAAGCACGACCGTATGCCATGGTTAAGGCGTTTTTTTTTTTCATGCCACTAGCCTCACCACCACAATGTTTGTCATCACCGAGAGCCCGAACGGCCCTTAGCTATAGCTCCGACTCCGAGAACATCCATAATTGCACACAACCGTGGCCGCCGCACGGCCGGATCCCGTGCATCCTACGGCTCTCGCACGGGTCAAGCACGCCCGTACGCCATGGTTAAGCCATTTTGATGCCTCTCACCTCTCCACCATAGAGTTTTCCATCACCCGAGAGCCCGAAGGGCCCTTAACCACGGCTCCACGGCTCCAAACCGCCATATTTGCACACACAACCATCTTTCGCCGCACGGCCGGTTCCAACGCGTCCTATGGCTCCCGGCACCGAGTCAAGCATGCCCGTACGCCATGGTTAATGCATTTTGACACATCTCGGCTTCTCCACCATAGCGTTTGCCATAGCTTGAGAGCCTAAATGGCCCTTAACCTCGGCTCCACTGACGAACCGCCATATTTGCACACACGACTTCTTTGCCGCACGCCGATTCCTCGCGTCCTATGGCTCCTCGCACCAAGTCAAGCACACCCATGCACCATGGTTAAGGCGTTTTGACACCTCGGCTCTCCAAAGATAGCGTTTGTTGCCGCTCGAGAACCCGGGGGCCCTTAACCAAGGCTCCATCGCTCTAGAACGCCATATTTGCACACACGACTATTCTACAAAGCTGACACGCGGTTCTGCGTGTCCTACATGCTCTCGACACTAGGTAAAGCATGATCGTATGCCATGGTTAAGGCGTTTTGACGCCCGGCCTCCGCCACCACAATGTTTGTCATCACCTGAGAGCCCGAACAGCCCTTAACTACGGCTCTAGGACTCCGTGAACATTCATAATTGCACACACGACTGTGTGCTGCCGCACGGCCGGATCTGTGCATCCTACGGCTCTCAAGACCGGGTCAAGCATGCCCGTACGCCATGGTTAAGCCATTTTGATGCCTCTCACCTCTCCACCATAGAGTTTTCCATCACCCGAGAGCCCGAAGGGCCCTTAACCATGGCTCCATGGCTCCAAACCGCCATATGTGCACACACGACCATGCCGCCGCACGGTTGGTTCCAATGCGTCCTATGGCTCCCTTGCGCACGTAGTCAAGCATGCCCATACGCCATGGTTAAGGCATTTTAACAACTCTGGCCTCTCTACCATAGTGTTTGCCATCGCTCGAGAGCCTCCGAACGGCCCTTAACCTCGGCTTCACGGCTCCCGAACCCGTATTTGCACACACGATTTTTGCCGGGCCGCACGGCCGGTTCCTGCGCATCCTACGGCTCCTCGCACCAAGTCAAGCACGCCCATGCGCCATGGTTAAGGCATTTTGACACCTCCGGCCTCTCCACCACAGCATTTATTGCTTCCCAGGACCCGAATGGCCCTTAACCATGGCTCCACAGCCTCTAGAACCGGCCATATTTGCACACACGACTATGCTACCGCACGCCCGGTTCCTGCGTGTTCTACATCTCTCGGCACTAGGTCAAGCATGACCATATGCCATAGTTAAGGTGTTTTGATGCCTCTGGCCTCACCACCACAATGTTTGTCATTACCCGAGAGCCCGAACGGCCCTTAACCCGCCTCCATGACTCCCGAGAACTTCCATATAAGCACACACGACCGTGCCGCAGGCACGGATCTGTGCATCCTATGGCTCCCTGGCACCCGGTCAAGCATGCCCGTACGCCATGGTTAAGCCATTTTGATGCCTCTCTCCTCTCCACCATAGAGTTTTCCATCACCCAGAGCCCGGGGCCCTTAACCACGGCTCCATGGCTCCAAAACCGCCATAGTTGCACACACAACCATGCCGCCGCACGGCCGGTTCCAACGCGTCCTATGGCTCCCGGCACGAAGTCAAGCATGCCCGTACGCCATGGTTAAGGCATTTTGACACATGGCTTCTCTACCATAGCGTTTGCCATAGCTCGAGAGCTGAATGGCCCTTAACCTCGGCTCCACGGCTCCAGGCGCCATATTTGCACACACGACTTTGCTTTGCCCACGCGCCGGGAGCCTGCGCGTCCTACGGCTCCTCGCACCAAGTCAAACACGCCCCATGCACCATGGTTAAGGCATTTTTGACACCTCGGCCTCTCAAAGATAGCGTTTGTTCCGCTCGAGAACCCAAATGGCCCTTAACCATGGCTCCACGGCTCTAGAACTACCATATTTGCACACACGACTATGCTACCACAGTTGGTTCCTTCGTATCCTACAGCTCTGACACTAGGTCAAGCACGACCATATGCCACGGCTAAGGCGTTTTCACGCCTGGCCTCACCACCAAATGTTTGTCATCACCCAAGAGCCCGAACGGCCCTTAACTACGGCTCCACGACTCCGACATCCATAATTGCACACACTGTCTTGCCGCCGCACTCCCGCCGGATCCCGTGCATCCTATGGCTCTCGGCACCGGGTCAAGCCCGCCCCTTCGCACGCCATGGTTAAGCTATTTTGATGCCTCTCACTCTCTACCATAGAGTTTTCCATCACCCGAGCGCCCGAAGGGCCCTTAACCACGGCTCCACGGCCCGAAACCGCCATATTTGCACACACGACCATGCTGCGCCGCACGGGGTTCCAACGCGTCCTATGGCTCCCGACACTGAGTCAAGCATACCCGTACACCATGGTTAAGGCATTTTGACACCTCTGGACTCTCTACCATAGCGTTGCCATCGCCGAGAGCCCGAACGGCCCTCGGCTCCACGGCTCCAGAAGCGCCATATTTGCACACACGACTTTGCCGCACGGACGGTTCCTACGCGCGTCCTATGGCTCCTCGCACCAAGTCAAGCACGCCCATGCGCCATGGTTAAGGCATTTTGACACCCGTGGCCTCTTCACGCCCGGCGTTTGTTGCCGCTCGAGAACCCGAACGGCCCTTAACCATGGCTCCACAGCTCTAGAACTGCCATATTCGCACACACGACCATGCTACCGCACAGCCAGATCCTCAGATCCTACAGCTCTTAAAACTAGGTCAAGCATGACCGTATGCCATGGTTAAGGCATTTTCACGCCCCTGGCCTCACCACCACAATGTTTGTCCTCACCTGAGAGCCTGAATGGCCCTTAACTACAACTCCACGGCTCTAGAACATCCATAATTGCACACACGATTGTCTTTTACGGTGTTGACGGTCGTTAAGTATCAATTTTATACCATCAACGCGGCAAGAGAAAGGACTAATATGAGTTCACCTATTAGATATAGGGGGTTACACCGACAATTCCCGCGAGTTTTGGTGATTGTCTATTTTACAGGGGGTTATCGAAAGAGAACCAAAGGAGGCCCACATGTCATGATTACATAGAGATAAAGACCGAACGGGTGAAATTGTATACTCTAGAAGACTCCGAGGCGACACCTAAAACTGGGCCCACTCCGGCATTGGCGAGTCGGCGCCAAGGGGAGTCGGTTGACTCCCCACCTCACCCAATCACATTGAGTCTCGCGGATCCTCGCCTCCCACCACCTTTGACGATGAATAATTATCGTCCATTTAGGTCGGTTTGATCCGAGGGGCGGGTTCATCCTAGGGGGCTATATATTGAGCCCCCGGCCCCCGGGTGAAACCCTAATTCATTCTCTTCATTCATCGAGAGGATTCGGGAAGCGAGCCACCATCTCAATTAGAGCTCCATAGTTTAGTAGCATAGCTACATAGGAATAGATCTAGAGGGAATCAAGCCTAGCTTGGAGTCCTGATCTATCGGAGTTCTTGGTAATTCCCCTCTACATTCTTGTAATATTCATCATTGTTCGTGATACTATGAGTAGTACTTTATTCTATTCTATTATATCAGACTTGACTTTGCTCTATTTGATTATGTTCTCAATTATATTGTTCTTAGTCTACTTTGATTATATGTTTAGCATAAGGATCGTATAGTGCTTGCTCATTAGATCGATGGGTGAGTGGTAAATATTGTGTAGGCGTGGTGCCTAGACCGTATTTATCTCGCGATTGCACCCTATATTCGGATCGTGAGGTAGATCACGGGAGTGACAGTCCCTGTTGAGTCCTTTGTAGCTCTTCTCCCGAGTATAGGTCTAGCGGGAACAAACCTATTACATTGAAGTCATTGCTATGTCTCTTGTCTTCTCCGGTAATATCACTATGCATAGATGTAACCTTTTCCCGCCATGATTGCTAGATGTTCTTGCACTAATCATTGTATGCTTTGACTTTATAGTTAGAATAACATAGGATTACACCCTAGATCGTCCTAGTCCATGCTAGTGTTATAAGCTTAGAGTGCTAAGTTGAGATGGCTTATTACTATTATTTTATGTGGCTAGATGCTCTCATTTATCTTATGTCATTTATCATTCATTCTTATATTTTATGTGACACTTACCCTCGTATGAGATGATCGATACGTGACAAGGTTAAGCTCTCCATTATCGCATGTGCATTGCTCATCACTCATTATCCGGTGCATTCCCTTCCCAAAGTGGTAAAATTATAAATAACGATACCTCGGATTACTCTCGGTTAAAATGCTACGATGATACTTTACGTGCGCTTGCGGAACCCTCCTTATTTCGAATTGCACTTAATAGACATCAACAAGCATTTTTGGCGCCGTTCTTTGAGGGGAAGGTTGAAAGCCAATGGATAATGAGCAGCATTGCACTAGATAATGTGATCGAGTAGTCTTTTTCATACTAACCCATCTCTGAGGATTACCCTTGTTTTGTCTACTTGTGTATTTTATGCGGGGTAATCAAGACTACTCTTCCCGATAACTATATTGACAATCCGAAGCTTTAATCGGAAGGCCGAAGCAAGTTGAAGAAGACCAATCAATCATCATCAACTCAACTTGAAGTTTGTCAGAAGTAGAATGTCGACCTTTCGTTCAAGACTTGACACCAGCGTTTGAAGCCATGGCGAACAAGTCACTCCACGAGTTCTCGGCTCCCACCACGAACAACATTCGTATGCTTGGACCAAACCGGACATCGAAGGAGCTTTTGAGCTCAAAACCCGCGCGATCAACATGGTGCAAGCAAGCCAGTCTACAGGGGAAGGCCCATGAAGATGCTAGTGCTCATCTCCAACACTTCCCGGAGATTTGTAGCACATTCACTATCAGGACGTCCCCTGGGGAGATGCTATACTCCTTCGCCCTCTTCCCATTCTCACTCTTGGGGAGAGCGAAGAAGTGGTTCTACGCAATAATGAGAAGAATACTACATGGGCACTATGTTCCACCAATTTCTTGGCGAAGTTCTTCCCCATGGGCAAGACAAATGCTCTTCGTGGGAAGATATCAAGCTTTCAGCAACATCATGATGAGACTGTCCCAGAAGCTTGGGAGCGCTTTCAAGATTACATCCTCGTGAGTGTCCTCATCATGGCATGGAGAATTGGCTTTGCTTATGCGAGACATTCTACCATGGGCTCCGCAACAAGACACGTGAGACGATGGATCTTTGCCGCCGCTGGTGGTGCATTCTTATTACTCACTATTCCTCGGAGGCCACGGGCTCTTGTGGGAAGATGGCATCCAACCAAGGTTGGAGTGAAGAAAGAACTTCAGAGACCCGCAAGAGAGGAGGAGGAATGCACAGTGAGGTAGACATGCCGCCTTGCCAAAAATGGATTTGCTAATGAAGAGGCTCGATGGAGAGCCCCGGAAGAAAGAAGTCATGCATATACATGATGCATGACATGTGAAGAGTATGAGAGAGACTGGGGCACCTGGTGCTAACCGCCCGTAGTCAAGGAGGACGTGAACTACCTCAACAATAACAACAACAATAATTACTATCGTCCCGCCCGAGAATCAAGGTTGGAATCAGCAGCGAGAGGCCTAACTACTCGGGCAATTATTCAGAGCAACTATCAAGGTAAACTCCTCCTACAATAATTACAACCGTACGCCTTTGAGAGAGTTAGTGCTGAATCAATCATGTTGATGGACAACTGGCCAAGAAGTCTTACATCAAATGACAAGGTCCAAAGATGATTTTCAAGCTAACGTGAATGGATGGCACCAATGCCATCAAGAGTGTTCAGCTTTCAACAAAATACTCAGTCGCAGTGCAAATGCTTGTCAACCTTGCTCTCTCACATCGTCATAAACGCGGGACAACCCAAGAGCTCAAACGCAAATCTTGTTGATATATTCAATGTAGAAGATAGCCGGAGTGATCCATCGAAGGGGTCATGGATTGACTCAACTCGCCAATCAAGAAGGGCGATCCGGGGAGACCGAGTTATTCGATCTCCATTGAAGTACCAATTTCAATGAGGCAACTGGTGATTTCGGTGCAAGCATCAACATCATGCCAAAGTGATATACGAGAAGCTATTCGTATGCCCTTAGCATACACAACCATGTGCTTGCGGCTAGTGCGATCCGATCACTTTCCAGGTGTTCCTTTGGGAGTACTAGAAGATATATGTGTACGACGGGTGAACTTCATATGTTCCTGGGCATCTTCGTGGTAGTGGATACGTGCAAAGGACGGTGGTCCCCCATCATTCTCGGGGACGACCATTCTTGAACACCGTTGGAGCCATCATGTATGCCAACACTTGCCAAGATCATCTTCAATATCAAGGGCAAGAAAGAGACCTTCTTCTTCAAGAACAAAGTGCTGCAAGTTCAAAGACACCCTCATCATGTGAAAAGTGAGAAGAAGAAGAATCCAGAAGAAGAGCAAGAACAAGATAAGAAGACCAAGAAGAACGGAGATAGTGAGGATGGTCACTGCAGTCCACACAAGGAGCATGACCACTTACTCAAGTCCCCACGTCTATGATCAAGAAGGATGACCCGGTGTCCCAACCATTCAATGCTCCATCAATGTGCTCTTTCAATAAAAGCTGTCTGCGACACGGACGGGTCAACAATTATGGCCAAGGTAACTTATGAGTATCTATATGGCACTATGCCTTTGGAGCCCACCTATGCACAGTGGCAGATGGCCGAAGACGTTGACTTCCGTCAAGGAGGAAGTGAAGGATGTCCTCATCCGATAGATGACCATTATGTCCCCGACGTACTTCCTAGTCATTGATATGGAGATGACTACGACCCTCCAATCATCCTAGGAAGACCATTCCCGAACACCACTAGAGCTATCATCTATATTGGGACGAGAGAGATTCACTTCCACTTTCCCACCGAGAAGGTATCGCCGCTACTTCAACAATAATTATATAATCACCGAAGAGCCCAAGAAGAAAGCAAGGAGAAGGTAGCGTACCCGTGCTGCCGTAACAAGAAGAACATCACCATAGATGGATGGGCCGACTATGAGGGAGAAGTGTCCAGATATGAAGATCGATACCCGTGGAGAGAAGAACGTTGTAGAAGAAGAAGAAGAGTGTGCTACCAAGAAGAAAAACAAATGCTCCAAGAAGCTTCTCCTCAAGGTCACCCTCTCCAACAAAGAAGGTATAAAGGTAAAAGAAAAATCAGAAACTATTCCTACACAAGAGGCGGACGTCATCGAGGCGCCACCAATGCGCCCTTGAAAAATGAGCAAACATGATAAGTCCTGTTCGGAGGACTTAAAACCACCGAACGCCGGGCCAAGAGGTAACTTGGTATTTATCGGCATTACTTTTCCAAAGATTGCATTTTTACCATAGCATCCTTATTTTCCTACTTGTACCTTAGTTGTATCTTTACCATCTCTCGCATTAGAAAAAGAAAATAAAGATGTTTTGCTTTTGCATCCCGAAAAACATTAAGCCCCATGTGGATAATCATTCACTGTGGTGGCACAAAAATAATTTCTCAAAGATATTTATTTTTCCCCGTTTGCATTCCTTAAATTATAAAAAGATAAAAAATATTTCTTGTGATCCCGTTAGAATGAGTTTTAAGTTAGAAAAGTTCTAGACAACTAAAGGCCTAGAGGTTTTTTCACTAACACTTAATTAGTTCCACAAGCTTTGTTGTCTATTTGAGCTTCCTGAGAACATCAAGGATCAAGAAGAGCCAATAGTGAAGGACATCTAGTCCCCTGTCAGTGCTTTTTGCCCGCGACACTTGAACGCCTCTCTCCAACAAGAACCATCTATGACACTCTGGAGGACTAGAATGTCTTCATTGCCTCGTCGGCAACATCGTGACTATGTCAACATCCGGCTTGGGGAGCATCCCCCGTGTACCAAGCTAAGTGTTTCCAACCTATCTATTTATACCTTGTTAGAGTGCGTGCTTTGTTAAAACAACTAAAAAAGATGCATAACCATAGAAACCTAGAAAGATTTCCTTATTTATCTTTTCTACTTTTGGAGAGCTCTTGCAATCTGTCTTAAAAGTGATCCTAGAATAAACTCTACATGGAGATGATGAATAGTTGCTCTACGTAAATTCCTTTCAAGTACCTAGTTTTCAACCTTGCACTCTCCCGAGTTTTGGACACAAGCTTGTTTAGACTTGAGATTTGCTCAACACCTGAAACTTGTGGGTAGCAAACACTTGATCTAAGTCTAGGTGGTTGACGGGTATGATATGGGAAAGTTTTGAGCTTCTGTCCATCTTGTTCCTAGAGATACTAGAGTTCGAGAATTTATCTGTGTGAAAATATTAAATTTCGCATGATGAGTTCCTTTATGATGAGAGTTCAAATTCCTACCACAAACCATATATTCATGCTTACTAGATTAGGAAAACCCATCTCGTTTATATAGATCATATTCAAGGCATTGAGTGTAGTCTTTATAGGCATTGAGTGTGGTTATCTTTGGACCCATAAGGAATCGGGCATGCGCTTAAAGTCAATACTATGTGCTCTCCATCCATTGATCTATGCTACTTACGTCCTCGAAGCATGCACCCATTTTATAACTACTACATTCATTTTGTGCTACTTCGTCCCTAGAAGTATCACCCACATATAGATCCATATCCACCACATATCGTGCTATCTATGCGGAGAAATGCACTTATGCTCTACCCTAGGAGTATGCATTCTCCACTTACTGTGCTGTCTCTACCCTGGAGATACGCACCTATGCTGCTCCTACCCTTGGAGTACGCATCCATCCATCTATCCATCCACATATACATACGCCGTTCATTTCACTTCATCCAGAAAGGTTCTACTCCTATCCTAGGAATGAACATCTAGAAATAATCATCGCCGTTCCATTTGCCTACATCAAAGCTCCAAATCATTATCATTTCAAGTTATATACTCCCATGCTAAAGTTTTGTTTCGAGAGGATTGGTTATCTAAAAAAAAGAAGAGAAAAGAAAGAAAGAAAGAGTAGCCAAGTCCTTCCTAGTTTCAAGGTTTCCAAATAAAGGGAGTCATGTTATCCCCAAAAGGAGCAAGTGTAGAAGTAGATGTTCACCAAGTGATCACCCCTCATAATCATTTTCTTATCATCATCATCCTATCATCATCTTATCATCCATTCCACTTCCTCATTCACATGCACATATGACTTTATTATTTTAGTTCCTATTGGATCCATGTCTTAACCTGTGCAATATATGCAAGTGAGTTTGAGTGTCTCCCCACCTATGAGCTCCACATAAGCCTATTAGAAAGTAGGGTGAGAGAGAGAAGGCATTTTTCACTATGCCTTAGTTCCACAAATACCACATATTTTGAGAGAAGAGAGAAGGAATACACTACTCATGCCTTGGAGAGGATCCAGAAATACCACAAATGAGAGACCTGAAAGGTTCATACAAGGAACTCTGAGTTTTATTTCAAAACTTTTTCAAAAAAAACTCCGGGATAATAGTTGATCAAAGAGCGAGAAACATGGCGCTTGACTTGACCGTTCTATCTTTCAACTACTCAAGACCCAAGTGATGGTTACAAGCCCCATGGTGAAAGGTAATATGAGTGAGTTTTGAGTCGAATAGTTCACTCTAATCCGGAGGAGAGTTCTTGTTTGAACGCATGTGTACTTGTGAGTGAAGGCATTGTAGCAACTCACGATCCATCGAGTCTATCTTTGCTCGGGGACGAGCAAAAAGGTAAGCTTGGGGAGTTTGTTGACGGTCGTTAAGTATCAATTTTATACCATCAACGCAGCAAGAGAAAGGACTAATATGAGTTCACCTATTAGATATAGGGGTTACACTCGACAAATTCCACCGAGTTTTGGTGATTGTCTATTTCTGCAGGGGGTTATCAAAAGAGAACCAAAGGAGGCCCACATGTCATGATTACATAGAGATAAAGACCGAACGGGTGAAATTGTATACTCTAGAAGACTCAAGGCGACAAGCTGAAACTCCGGGGGCCCACCCAAGCATTGGCCCGGGGTCGGCTGCCCAAGGGGAGTCGGCCGACTCCCCACCTCGCCCAATCACGTTGAGTCTCGCGGATCCCGCCTCCACCGCCTTTGAGGATGAATAATTATCGTCCATTTAGGTCGGTTTGATCCGAGGGCTGTGGTTCATCCTAGGGGGCTATATATTTAGAGCCCCGGCCCTCGGGTGAAACCCTAATTCATTCTCTCTTCATTCATCTCGAGAGGATTCGGAGAAGCGAGCCACCATCTCAATTAGAGCTCCATAGTTTAGTAGCATAGCTACATAGGAATAGATCTAGAGGGAATCAAGCCTAGCTTGGAGTCCGGATCTGTCGGAGTTCTTGGTAATTCCTCTCTACATTCTTGTAATATTCATCATTGTTCATGATACTATGAGTAGTACTTTATTCTATTCTATTATATCGGACTTGACTTTGCTCTATTTGATTATGTTCTCAATTATATTGTTCTTAGTCTACTTTGATTATATGTTTAGCATAGTTGGACTAGAATTATGTTTATGCATAGGATCGTATAGCGCTTGCTCATTAGATCGATGGGTGAGTGGTAAATATTGTGTAGGCGTGGTGCCTAGACCGTATTTATACAACGATTGCACCCTATATTCGGATCGTGAGGTAGATCGCGGGAGTGGGATCTGTTGAGTCCTTTGTAGCCCTTCTCTCGAGTATAGGTCTAGCGGGAACAAACCTATTACATTGAAGTCATTGCTATGTCTCTTGTCTTCTCGGTAATATCACTATGCATAGATGTAACCTTTTCTCGCCATGATTGCTAGATGTTCTTGCACTAATCATTGTATGCTTTGACTTTATAGTTAGAATAACATAGGATTACACCTAGATCGTCCTAGTCCATGCTAGTGTTATAAGCTTAGAGTGCTAAGTTGAGATGGCTTATTACTATTATTTTATGTGGCTAGATGCTCTCATTTATCTTATGTCATTTATCATTCATTCTTATATTTTATGTGACACTTACCCTGTATGAGATGATCGATACAGACAAGGTTAAGCTCTCCATTATCGCATGTGCATTGCTCATCACTCATTATCCAGTGCATTCCCTTCCCAGTGGTAAAATTATAAATAACGATACCTGGATTACTCTCGGTTAAAATGCTACGATGATACTTTCTGTGCGCTTGCGGAACCCTCCTTATTTCAGTTGCACTTAATAGACATCAACACACGGCCGGATCCTGTGCATCCTACGGCTCTCGACACCGGGTCAAGCACGCCCGTACGCCATGGTTAAGCCATTTCATGCCTCTCACCTCTCCACCATAGAGTTTTCCATCACCCGAGAGCACCGAAGGACCCTTAACCACGGCTCCACGGCTCCAAAACCGCCATATTTGCACACACAACCATGCCGCCGCACGGCGTGGGTTCCAACGCGTCCTATGGCTCCCGGCACCGAGTCAAGCATGCCCGTACGCCATGGTTAAGGCATTTTGACACATCGCTTCTCTACCATA
This sequence comes from Themeda triandra, assembly GCA_018135685.1. Lineage (NCBI taxonomy): Eukaryota > Viridiplantae > Streptophyta > Magnoliopsida > Poales > Poaceae > Themeda > Themeda triandra. The sequence goes on along the minus strand of JAENPR010002684.1, from coordinate 29,834 downwards.
GCGTTTGCCATAGCTCGAGAGCCCGAATGGCCCTTATCCCTGGCTCCACGGCTCCCGACCGCCATATTTGCACACACGACTTTGCCGCCGCACGGCCGAGCTCTCGCGTCCCTAACGGCTGCTCGCACCAAGTCAAGCACGCCCATGCGCCATGGTTAAGGCGTTTGACACCTCCGGCCTCTCCGGATAGCGTTTGTTGCTGCTCGAGAACCCGAATGGCCCTTAACCATGGCTCCACGAACTCTAGAACTACCATATTTGCACACACGACTATGCTACCGCCTGGTTTCTGCGTATCCTACAACTCTCGACACTAGGTCAAGCACGACAAGTATGCCATAGTTAAGGTGTTTTCATGCCTCGGCCTCACCACCACAATGTTTGTCATCACCCGAGCCCGAACGGCCCTTAACCACACGACTCCATGACTCGCACTTCCATATTTGCACACACGACCAGTCTTTGCCGCGCATGGCCGGATCTGTGCATCCTATGGCTCTCGGCACCGGGTCAAGCATGCCCGTAGGCCATGGTTAAGCCATTTTGATGCCTCTCTCCTCTCGACCATAGAGTTTTCCATCACCCGGGAGCCCGAAGGGCCCTTAACCATGGCTCCACGGCTCCAAAACTGCCATATTTGCACACACAACCGTGCTGCCACACGGTCGGTTCCAACGCATCCTATGGCTCCTGGCACTGAGTCAAGCATGCCCGTACGCCATGGTTAAGCCATTTTGACATATTTGGCTTCTCTACCATAGCGTTTGCCATAGCTCGAGAGCCTGAATAGCTCGAGAGCTCCACGACTCCAGAACATCCATAATTGCACACATGACTGTGCTGCCGCACGGCCGGATCCTGTGCATCCTACGGCTCTCGGTCAAGCATTTCCCGTACGCCATGGTTAAGCCATTTTGATGCCTCTCTCCTCCACGACTCCAGAACATCCATAATTGCACACATGACTCAGAATGTACCCGCACGGCCGGATCCCGTGCATCCTATGGCTCGGACCGGTCAAGCAAACGCCGTCGCCATGGTTAAGCTATTTTGATGCCTCTCTCGTTGATGGCATTTAGACCCCGTTTTCATCTCATGAAAGCCGTCAACATTGGTCACATTTAAGAGCTACACCCGGCAAACAAGTAGTGATATAGGTGCAATTCACTTGGTTCCACATGTACATGTCACTATTTGGATGCATGTACAAACAAAGTACTAATCAAGCCCCGAACAAAGCCTGGATGGAGCAAATTTGAGCAAGCTCCAAACGAGCAAGCAAGACAAGTGACAAGCCGGGACAGCCACCGGGAGGCTGCCACGTGGGCCGGGGGCCAAGGGCCGGAGTCGACCGACTCCGCCCTTGGTGGAAGGACACCTTGGCACTTCAGCCACCGCCACCCGGACCTTCTAGAAGGCCGAGTGGGACCCACCGTCACCAACCATAGGTCGGCCGACCGGGGTTGGGCCCCACTTGAGGTCGGTTGCTTCCACCGCCTTCCCGCATGATCGCCACGTGTCCTACACGGAGCATCGTCCATTCAAGTCGGTGGGAAGGTCGCTTGATCCAAGGGTGTAGAAGAGATGTCACGCGGATCGCTGACGTGGCGCTGGAGTAACCCCTACTCCATCTCCCCTATAAATACCCCCCTCTAGCTTAGTCCAAAAGGGCACCATGTATCATAGGAAGAGCTTCTATTAAGCTATAGTGTGAGAATAGAGGGAAGAGAGTGAGGAGTTCTAGCGGAGGAGTCCCGGCCTGTCGGGAGTCTTCTTCCAGGAGCGCCTCAGCGGATGCTTGTCTTCTAGTAAGTTTACTATCTAGTTGCTTTCATCTGAGTACTTTCAGTATTTACTTTCTGTCTTAGTTTATTTTAAGTGTATACCCTTTACGCGGCACATTGCTCTCTCCCCCGAGCGGGCGTATGTCGGAGCTCTTGAGTGAAGTACTTTAAACCCCGGCCGTGTTTAGAGTAGTAGAGATAGTGTAGTCGCGGTGTCTAGACTAGATCTCGCGGTGTGAACGTCTCTGGCTGCACCCGAACGCCCACAAGTGTAGTGTGACGGCCTTCCATTGGGACCTTGGAGTTCTCCCCGAGCGTGTTGTTAGGTTAGATTGTAGGCCTACTTTGGGGGTCGCTTGTGCGTTATTTTAGCATCTGTCTCGTCCTTCGGCCGCAGCGAAAGATAGAGTTAGTGCTCACATACCCATAGGATAAGCTAAGTTAGAACCGAATACTAGAATTACCTCTCGAACCCATCCCGAGCCCTTTGATCATTGCCCGACGGCATCCCTTGGCCTAGTTAGTCCACTTCTCATTCCCCGTGGAAAATACGATACGGAATACTCCCTATGAAGTGCTACATTGACTACCCGTCCGCTTGCGGTAATCCTGCTTTGCCACATCTCGTGTCAACAAGCATTTCGGTGCCGTTCTTGGGAACGGTAGCTGGTTAGCTAGAGCCATAGTCGTCAAATTACCCTTGTTAGATTAGAATCCTATTTACCTATCCTATGGATCAAACAACCCTTTTTGATTACGCGGCTCCAACGGGAGTTGGAGCCGCCTAGTTCTTCTCGAGGCTATTTTAGCCGCCCGCTATGAACTTCGCCCGAGTCTCATAGCGATGGTTCGAGAATCCCTTTTCGGGAGAAGGAGATGAAAACCCATACACCCACTTATGTGATTTCGAGCAACTCTGCTCGTGCATTCACATCCAGGGGATGAGACGAGTTACCCTTAAGTGGAAGCTTTTTCCGTTCTCTTTAACGGGAAAAGCTAGACGCTGGTACTCTCGTAGACGGAGAGTGGGAGAAGTTACAAGCCAAATTTTGCCTGACCTATTTCCCCATCTCCCGTGTAGCCCGTCTCCGCAGAGATATCCTAAACTTCCAACAAGAAGAGAAGGAGTCTCTAGGTGCGGCATGGACACGAATCATGGACTTAACGTCCTCCTGGTCCCGGACTTAGCCATACCCGAGCCAACGTTAATGCAACACTTTTATCTTGGCCTTAGGCAAAGTTCCGCACAATTCCTAGATCTAGCCTCGAAGGGAGCATTCCTTCATTTACCCATTAGTGAAGGTAAGGTAGTCCTAGCAACCATACTAGACAATACCCCTACACCGATGATCATAGTGAAGCCCCCGAGGAAGACCAAACCCCCTAGGGACGAAACCTCGGCGGCCAATATCACAACCCAAGCCGACGAGCTGAACCACAAACACCTCCAAGGGAAGGAGTAATTCACCCCTTAGAATATCCCTTGAACATCGAGACAAACCTTTTTGCCGATTTTGGCAATGTCTCGAACCAACTCATGCACAAGAAACCCGATAAAGGCCCAAATAAGCACATCTCATCATGCTTAGAGGCACGTTACCTTAAGGCAACCGCCCCAAGAGCTAATGTTCTCATGAGCGGCGAATGGCAATTGAGGGAAACAGAGATGTCGTCGATGTCATCGAGACTTCTATCCTGTTTCACAACCATTCCCGTCATAGGTAGGATCTCTATTGAATCTCTTTACGACCCAGCCGTAGGAGCAAATGTAATGTCTAAAACGTTAGCAACAACACTCCTCGGTGAGGAACCGTTAACTTCCACGACAAATTTCTCAAACTACCATCCGGGAAATTAGTCAAGAGTTGCGGTCTTGCACGAAACGCACTAGTCACCATTAACAAAGTAAATGTCCTCCTAAATTTCTACATCTTTGATGTAGAGGACATTGACTTGTTAATTGATATCCGCTCCTCGAGATTTCTGAGTGACTTTCAGAGCGGGTATGTTAGGGGTCAACTAGGGAAAAACACGAACCTTTCGGTTCCCTTTGTCGGTTCAATTAATACCAAATCAGAACAACACCCTGAAATTGACCCAATAGAGGAGGTAATGGTGGCAGCCCATATAGAGGCATCAATGCCTGATATACAAGAAGAGGCTGAGGATTACATCGAAGAGCCAGAAACAAACCCCGACCTAGACGAGCCCTTAGAGCTAGATGAATCCAAACCACAACCTAAACCCTCCATAGAACTTAAGCCACTTCCTTCTGGGCTTAGGTATGCCTTCCTTAACGGTGATAGAGACAAACCAGTCATTGTTAGTAATCAGCTCTCTGAAGAAGAGACCGCTAGACTTATTGCCGTTCTAGAGAAGTATAATTCTGTCTTAGGATACTCCCTCCAAGACCTTAAGGGATTAGCCCCGCTCTTTGCACACATCGCATCCCAATAGAACCCGACGCTACACCTTCGAGAGAGCCTCAAGGAGGCTAAATAATGCGATGAGAGAAAGTAGTAAAGAAGGAGGTCTTGAAGCTCTTGCACGCTGGCATAATCTACCCCTGTTCCAAACAAAGGTGAGTGGGTCAGCCCCGTACAAGTAGTGCCTAAGAAAGGAGGAATGACTAGAGTCGTTAAAAATGACAATAACGAACTAATCCCACAACGAACCGTCACGGGATGGAGGATGTGCATAGATTACCGAAAACTCAACAAGGCTACAAAGAAAAGATCACTTTCCCGTTACCATTCATCGATGAGATGCTGGAACGGTTGGCGAAACACTCTTTCTTCGTTTCCTTGACGGGTACTCGGGTTATCATCAAATCCCGATCCATCCTGCGATCAAAGTAAGACGACATTTACATGCCCTTACGGGACATATGCATATAGGCGCATGTCTTTTGGCCTATGCAATGCTCCCGCTTCCTTCCAAAGGTGCATGACGTCCATTTTCTCGAGACATGATTGAAGAAATCATGGAAGTCTTCATGGACGACTTCTCGTCTATGGCAAGACCTTTGACGGATGTCTTGAGAATGGAGCGCGTCTTACAAAGATGCGAAGAAAAACACTTGATCCTAAACTGGGAAAAATGCCATTTTATGGTTAGGGAAGGGATAGTGTTAGGACATAGAGTGTCCGAGCGTGGAATAGAGGTAGATAGAGCTAAGATAGAGGTCATAGAACAGCTCCACCTCCCACGAATGTTAGAGGAGTGTGTAGTTTCCTTGGTCACGCTGTTTTTTTATAGGAGGTTTATACAAGATTTTTCACAAATCGCTAGGCCTCTAACAAACACGCTAGCTAAAGACGCACCCTTTGATTTTAATGATGAGTGCTTAGATGCATTTTATTACCTTAAGAAAGCACTTGTCTCTGCGCCAATCATACAACCCCCTGATTGGTCGCTTCCCTTTGAGATAATGTGTGATGCTAGTGATTATGTTGTAGGAGCTGTCTTAGGACAAACTAGAGATAAGAAGCATCATGCTATCTGTTATGCTAGCAAAACACTAACCGGAGCTCAGCTTAATTATGCAACCACTGAAAAAGAGCTGTTAGCCGTAGTGTTTGCTATAGACAAGTTTAGGTCTTATCTGGTAGGAGCAAAAGTGATCATTTACATCGATCACGCTGCTCTAAAATACTTATTTACTAAGAAAGACGCTAAACCAAGATTGATAAGGTGGATCCTGCTACTCCAAGAATTTGACTTAGAAATAAAAGATAAAAAAGGAGTAGAAAACTCGGTCGCAGACCACCTTTCTAGGATGCGGTTGAAGACAAACAAAGTTTGCCTATCAACGATTTTCTTCGGGACGACACACTTCTCAAGGTGTCGGCTACTCGCCCACTGTACGCAAACATCGTCAACTACATGGTCTCGGCTATGTACCTCAGGAAGATAAAAAGAAGCTGATTAAGGAGAGCAAGGCACATCTTTGGGACGACCCTTACCTCTATAGGGTCTCGCCAAGATGGGATCTTGAGACGGTGTGTACCAAAAGAAGAGGGCATCAGTTATCGAGAAAATGCCATGGGGCTGAATATGGAGGCCATTATGGTGCATTTAGAACCCATGCCAAGATCTGGCAAAGTGGATTCTACTGGCCTACCATGTATTGGGACACCAAGGACTTCATCAAAAGGTGTGAGAGGTGCCAACGACACGGGAATATCAATACCCGTGACGCCATGCCCCTCACAAACAACCTTCAAGTGGAGCTCTTTGATGTGGGGGATAGATTACATGGGTCCATTCCCACCATCACAAGGATATGAATACATCTGGTGGCGAGTGGACTATGTATCTAAGTGGGTTGAAGCAATGCCGTGTAGGTCGCGACTCAAAACACGCCAAGGCAATGTTTCATGACACCATCCTCCCAAGGTTCGGCACCCCAAGGCTAGTCATCGGTGATGGAGGCAGCCATTTCATTGACGAGAAGATTACAAGAGTACACTGAAAGGAATGGGGATAAGGCACAATGTGGGTACACCTTATCACCCCCGGACAAGCGGACAAGCGAAACTTCGAACAAGCAAATCAAGAACATTCTGCGAAGACTCCGTCAATGAGATGGGATCGGCATGGAAAGGTAGACTTCCCGATGCACTGCGGGCATACCGGACCGCATACAAGACCCCTATCGGTATGACCCCGTACCAGCTTGTATACGGAAAGACATGCCACCGCCCGTCGAGTTGGAGCATAGGGCACATTGGGCCATAAAGAGGTGGAATATGGACTCCCTCGGTGGCAAACATCGGAAGATCCGGATCTCGAGTTGGAGGAATGGAGAGAGCAAGCTTATCACAATGCCGGGATTTACAAAGAGAAAACTAAAAGATGGCATGATAAGCGAATCAAGCAAAAGAGTTCCATCCGGGAACAAGGTACTCATGTTCAACTCCGGGTCAAACTCTTTGGCCATGGAAACTTAAGGAGCAAATGGGAAGGCACTGTACAGGTGGTCGATGCCGCGACACATGGAGCCGTGACGCTGCGGGGATCACGACGGCAACATCTTCAAGGTAAATGGCCATCGCCTTAAGCTTTTCTATGAACATGATTCCGTACAAGAAGAATTAGACATGATAGATTTTGTATTACATACTAATCACTAAAATCTACATGTTCATTTCATCAACATGCTAGCTTTGATACTTTACAAATTCCTAAACTGCATGTAACTTGGCTTGGTTAGAAATAGGGGTAGAATAGGAATTTCTAGGAACACTTGAGCACTTGGGAGCTAGTCCCTAGGAGCCAGGTGTAGGTCGACCGACATGTGTTTTGGCACCCACTCGAACCCGGGTGGTGCGGCCAAACCCGGGACCTCGGCTGTCGACTAGACCCAACTAGGGTCCGTCGGCCGACCAAGGAATTTGCGATTTGAATTCGCGAGAAATCCTTGGAACGGCTAGATGGAGCTGTAGTTCAAATTTGAACTCAAACGGGGCAAAACCCCGGTCACCGACCGGGCTTTTTGCCAATTCGACCCGGCGAAGGAGTAGGATCGGTGGGGAGGCGTCTCCCGGGACCCTCCCTTTCGAATTCTTTCGAAATCCGCCGAAACCCTCTCCTCCACCTTGCCTTTAAAAAGCCCCCAGGACTCTCCCTCTTCCCACAACACTCTAGCCTAGTTCATCACCTCCATTGCCCATTTGAGCCGCCCTGAGCATCATCCACCTTGCCATGGCGCCACCCACGAAAAACCACCAAATTGTCCTTCGCCCGGACTCACCCATGCCTCCGCGGTCGCTCGTGCCGACATGGATCATGCCATGGCGGTGCACGTGATGGATCCGGGCAGCGCCGGCCATGGTGCCACCGACGGGAGGCCTGGCGGGAAAAACCCCTGGTCGGCCGACCAACATTTTGGGTCGGCCGACCCGAGGCGTGGTCGCCCGGACCACCCCTGGCGTCGCCCGTTCGGGACCATCATCACGCCGGCCCGACTCCGAAGAGGACCCTCGGGAAATCTCCCGCGAGGTCCACCATGCCAAGGCGACCCGTCACGGGTCAATTGGCGTTGAGGAACACGCCACCTGCAGGGGCTAGGGAAGCCCCGATCGTCGTCTCCGCCAACACCGGGGGCAGCACAAGTTTCGAGCTGTCCCGCACGCCGCACTTCCGCCGGATCAAGGGTCTGGACCGGGGATGGGGAAGACCCTCATCCCACCATTGGACTCGACGATCGCATGGCCCCGAGGGAGTCGAACGACTCCACCGGCGTCTCCGTGCGGAGGCACTTGTCTCCACCTCCCATCAGAGGCCCACCTGGGCACTTTGAGGATGAGGAGGAGAAGAGCGACATGGAGAAACTTCTCCGTGTCACGGCGAATCTGAGGGAGAAGAACGAAACCCTCATGGAGACGGTGGCGGAGCTTAGGATCGCCCATATGGACATGCTAGATGCATTTTGTGACTTGCGCATTAGCAATAATGCGAAGGTCAAGAGGATTGCAAGGGCAATCGGTAGGGAGGATCTACTAGAGATCCCCTCTCCCTAGAATAAAAATAGTTTTTAGAGACTAGGCACTTTTATTTTTCAAAATTTCCCTAGTTGATTTCCTTTTTGAATTTTAAATTTCCCATCACAACGTAATAGTGCCTAGGAATTCGATTTTTAATACAAAGGAAGATTGGAAAAAAAAAGGTTGTTTAACCCCTTTGTTGGTGCACTTTGCCACCAGCAGGGTACGTGTTTTTTTCACTTCGTTTTTGCTGTGTCATTTTCATAGTGAACAAAGCCCAAGTGTGGGGGAGTCTACCGACTCCCCAGAAACATGAAAAAATGGTGAAACAGGCACGGATTCGAGGTGCTGATGGTTACGCAAGTTGGCACGACGAAGGTCGACCCGATCCACCGGTCGGCCGGCCGACACTTTGTGCCAATTCGGCAAACCCGAGTACACTACGCTAACTAGGAGACCGAGGGGGAGTCGGAACCCGGGCCACGGAGCCCGAGTCCGGGTCGGTCGACCGGACCCTATTGACCCCTTCGGCCCACCAACCGGCCTCTACGCGGAGGAACGCCGCGGCATCTGCCTGGTATGTCCCTCCTACTCCTTTCTCTTTCTTTTTCAGTTTTTTCCTTAATTGTTTACTTATTAGCTTTTAAAATAATAAATAAATAAAATAATAGATAAAATGAAGACTTGCATCTAGAACTTAAAAAACTGCTTGATCTATGACATTTAGAGATAGAAGCTTTGCTAAACTTTACTCTTGCACATGATCATGCTTGTGGGTCAAACATTCTTAATAGGACCATCATTTTGACTAGGTTGTTGATAAATGTGATATAATTCTCGGCTCATGCTTCATGCCTTTCTATCTAAAGTACTTAGATGGTTTAACTTTGAAAAATGTCATAAAACCATAGTGTCACTACTCCTCAATAGTGTTGAAATACCCACCACGGCCATATATATCAAAATTCCAAAAAGCCTTCTACATAAGCTACTTGCTTGCATTGAGTTTGGTTAAGACTTGTAGAACCTTTGTTAGAGATTTGTCGTGGCCCTAAGATCAAGATCCACATCACCAAATACGCCTGCTTCTAATCCCGAAGTAGCGGTCATGCTACTCCTATCACCGGGAGTACGCGTCTAACTACCATTATCATGCTTTGCTCCTACCCCGAGGAGTACGCATCTCACCATTCATCGTTTATGCTACTCCTACCTTGGGAGCACGCATCTTACCCCCAGCATTATGCCACTCCTACATTGGGAGCGCGCATCATCATCCATACCACTATTATTGTGCTGCTTCTACACTGGAAGTATGCACCTTCACCATCTCCCAGATTGCTCCGTACTCCAAAAGGTTAGAAAAACTCTCTCATATTATCATTTGTTAGGTGAGACATACCCCAAAAGGCTAGGCATCTATTGAGATAGAGCAAAAAAAAAAAGATTGATAATAAAGAGCTAGCCTTGTCTCAATATAGTAGAAAGAGATATAGCATCAAAAGAAGGAGCAATCTCATCCATCATTCATCCAATTCCTTTTTCATCATACATTACATTTTCCACTTTACATCTTGATCTGGGGACATGATAAGTCTCTGCTGTGGTCCAAGACCTTACTTTCTTAACTAAGACAACATATGCACTGCAAGTATGCTATTCCTTGACATACCTATTCAAGCTCCATATAAAGCCTTATTAGAGATAGGATGTTTTTAAAGGCAAATACATGATGTGCCATGGTGAGGATTCATATACCACTTGAGTGACTAGAGATATTAGTTGAGCAGTAGGAATGACACATGTGCTTTATTTTCAAAAAAAAAATCTATAAAAAACTCTAAGTATTAAGGATATGAAATGAGTAGAGAACTGAGCCTCGAGAACTATTCCATTTGTTTCAACAACTGAAGGATTTATGTTAGACAGTACCACATAACCCACTTGAATGATTTTTACTTTTTGAGAGTAAACTTAGTACTTGCGATATCTCAATAATGTTGTAGTATCTTTCTCTCTCTAAACTTTGCTTGAGGACAAGCAAAGACTTAAGTGTGGGGGATCTTGTTGACGGCATTTAGACCCTGTTTTCATCTCATGAAAGCCGTCAACATTGGTCACATTTAAGAGCTACACCCAGCAAACAAGTAGTGATATAGGTGCAATTCACTTGGTTCCACATGTACATGTCACTATTTGGATGCGGTACAAACAGTACTAATCAAGCCCGAACAAAGCCTGGATGGAGCAAATTTGAGCAAGCTCCAAACGAGCAAGCAAGACAAGTGACAAGCCGGGACAGCACCGGGAGGCTGCCACGTGGGCGAGGGCCAAGGGCCGGCCGGCCGACCTGCCCTTGGTGGCGGGACACCTTGGCACTCCGGCCACGCCACCTGGACCTTCTAGAAGGCCGAGTGGGACCCACCTGTCGCCAACCATAGGTCGGCCGACCGGGGTTGGGCCCCACTTGAGGTCGGTTTGCTTCCACCGCCTTCCCGCATGACGCCACGTGTCCTACACCGAGCATCGTCCATTCAAGTCGGTGGGAAGGTCGGTTTGATCCAAGGGTGTAGAAGAGATGTCACGCGGATCGGCGACGTGAGGGCGTGGAGTAACCCCTACTCCATCTCCCCTATAAATACCCCCTCTAGCTTAGTCCAAAAGGGCACCATGTATCATAGGAAGAGCTTCTATTAAGCTATAGTGTGAGAATAGAGGGAAGAGAGTGAGGAGTTCTAGCGGAGGAGTCCCGGCCTGTCGGGAGTCTTCTTCCAGGAGCGCCTCAGCGGATGCTTGTCTTCTAGTAAGTTTACTATCTAGTTGCTTTCATCTGAGTACTTTCAGTATTTACTTTCTATCTTAGTTTATTTTAAGTGTATACCCTTTCTGCTGGCACATTGCTCTCTCCTGAGCGGGCGTATGTCAGGCTCTTGAGTGAAGTACTTTAAACCCTGGCCGTGTTTAGAGTAGTAGAGATAGTGTAGGCGCGGTGTCTAGACTAGATCTCGCCGGTGTGAACGTCGGCTGCACCCAGGAACGCCCACAAGTGTAGTGTGACAGCCTTCCGTTGGGACCTTGGAGTTCTCCCGAGCGTGTTGTTAGGTTAGATTGTAGGCCTACTTTGGGGTCGCCTGGTGCATTATTTTAGCATCTGTCTCGTCCTTCGGCCGCCCTTGAGAAAGATAGAGTTAGTGCTCACGTACCCTTAGTATAAGCTAAGTTAGAACCGAATACTAGAATTACCTCTCGAACCCATCCTGAGCCCTTTGATCATTGCACGACGGCATCCCTTGGCCTAGTTAGTCCACTTCGTTCCACTGTGGAAAATACGATACCCGGAATACTCCCGGTGAAGTGCTACATTGACTACCCGTCCGCTTGCGGTAATCCCGTTTGCCACATCTGGTGTCAACACTCTCACCTCTCCACCATAGAGTTTTCCATCACCTGAGAGCCAGAAGGGCCCTTAACCACGGCTCCATGGCTCCAAAACTGCCATATTTGCACACACGACCATGCTGCCGCACGGTCGGTTCCAACGCGTCCTATGGCTCCCGGCACTAAGTCAAGCATACCCATACGCCATGGTTAAGGCATTTTGACACCCCTGGCCTCTCTACCATAGCGTTTGCCATCGCTCGAGAGCCTGAACGGCCCTTAACCTCGGCTCCACGACTCCAGAACTGCCATATTTGCACACACGACTTTGCTGTCGACCGGCCGGTTCCTGCGCGTCCTATGGCTCCTCGCACCAAGTCAAGCACTCCCATGCGCCATGGTTAAGGCATTTTGACACATGTGGCCTCTCCACCATAGCGTTTGTTGCCGCCTGAGAACCCGAATGGCCCTTAACCATGGCTCCACAGCTCTAGAACTGCCATATTTGCACACACGACTATGCTACCGCAGAGCCGGTTCCTGCGTGTCCTACAGCTCTCGGCACTAAGGCAAGCACGACCGTATGCCATGGTTAAGGCATTTTGATGCCTCTGGCCTCACCACCACAATGTTTGTCATCACCCGAGAGCACGAACGGCCCTTAACAATAGCTCCACGACTCCGAACTTCCATATTTGCACACACGACCAGTCTTTGCCGCACGGCCGGATCCTTTGCATCCTACGGCTCTCGGCACACGGTTCAAGCACGCTCGTACCCCATGGTTAAGCCATTTTGATGCCTCTCACCTCTCCACCATAGAGTTTTCCATCACCCAAGAGCACGAAGGGCCCTTAACCACGGCTCCACGGCTCAAAACGCCATATTTGCACACACGACCATCTTTGCCGCACGGTCGGTTCCAACGCGTCCTATGGCTCCCTCTGCAAGACTGAGTCAAGCATGCCCGTACGCCATGGATAAGGCATTTTGACACCTCTAGCCTCTCTACCATAGCGTTTGCCATCGCTCGAGAGCCTGAACGGCCCTTAACCTCGGCTCCACGGCTCCAAAACTGCCTTATTTGCACACACGACTTTGCTGCCGCACGGCCGGTTCCTGCGCATCCTACGGCTCCTCGCACCAAGTCAAGCACGCCCTTGCGCCATGGTTAAGGCGTTTTGACACCTCTAGCCTCTCCACAGCATTTGTTGCCGCCCAAGAACCCGAATGGCCCTTAACCATGGCTCCACAGCTCTAGAACTGCCATATTTGCACACACGACTATGCTATTGCACAGCCCGTTCCTGCGTGTCCTACAGCTCTCGGCACTAGGTCAAGCATGACCGTATGCCATAGTTAAGGCATTTTGATGCCTCTGGCCTCACCACCACAATGTTTGTCATCACCCGAGAGCCTGAACGGCCCTTAACCACAGCTCAATGACTCCAGAACTTCCATATTTGCACACACGACTGTGCTGCCGCACGGCTGGATCCTGTGGATCCTTTGGCTCTCGACATCGGGTCAAGCATGCCCGTACACCATGGTTAAGCCATTTTGATGCCTCTCACATCTCCACCATAGAGTTTTCCATCACCCGAAAGCCTGAAGGGCCCTTAACCACGGCTCCACGGCTCCAAAACTACCATATTTGCACACACGACCATGCTGCCGCACGGTCGGTTCCAACGCGTCCTATGGCTCCAAGCACTAAGTCAAGCATGCCCGTACGCCATGGTTAAGGCATTGTGACACCTCTGGCCTCTCTACCATAGCGTTTGCCGTCGCTCGAGAGCCAAAATGGCCCTTAACCTCGGCTCCACAGCTCCGGAACTGCCATATTTGCACACACGACTTTGCTGCCACACGGCCAGTTCCTGCGCATCCTACGGCTGCTCGCACCAAGTCAAGCACGCCCATGTGCCATGGTTAAGGCATTTTGACACCTCTGGCCTCTGCACCACAGCGTTTGTTGCCACCCGAGAACCCGAATGGCCCTTAACCATGGCTCCATAGCTCTAGAACTGCCATATTTGCACACACGACTATGCTACTGCACAGCCGGTTCCTACGTGACCTACAGCTCTCGGCACTAGGTCAAGCACGACCGTATGCCATAGTTAAGGTGTTTTGATGCCTCTGGCCTCACCATCACAATGTTTGTCATCAGCCGAGAGCCCGAACGGCCCTTAACCACAGCTCCATGACTCCAGAACTTCCATATTTGCACACACGACTGTGCTGCCACACGGCCGGATCCTGTGCATCCTATGGCTCTCGGCACCGGGTCAAGCATGCTCGTACGCCATGGTTAAGCCATTTTGATGCCTCTCACCTCTCCACCATAGAGTTTTCCATCACCCGAGAGCCTGAAGGGCCCTTAACCACGGCTCCACAGCTCCAAAACTGCCATATTTGCACACACAACCATGTTGCTGCACGGTCGGTTCCAACGCGTCCTATGGCTCCCGGCACTGAGTCAAACATGCCTGTACGCCATGGTTAAGGCATTTTGACACCTCTGGCCTCTCTACCATAGCGTTTGCCGTCGCACGAGAGCCTGAACGGCCCTTAACCTTGGCTCCACGGCTCCAGAACTGCCATATTTGCACACACGACTTTGCTGCCGCACGGCCGGTTCCTGCGCGTCCTACGGCTCCTCGCACCAAGTCAAGCACGCCCATGCGCCATGGTTAAGGTGTTTTGACACCTCTGGCCTCTCCAGCACAGCGTTTGTTGCCGCCTGAGAACCCGAATGGCCCTTAACCATGGCTCCACAGCTCTAGAACTGCTATATTTGCACACACGACTATGCTACCGCACCGCCGGTTCCTGCGTGTCCTATAGCTCTCGGCACTAGGTCAAGCACGACCGTATGCCATAGTTAAGGTGTTTTGATGCCACTGGCCTCACCACCACAATGTTTGTCATCACCCGAGAGCCCGAACGTCCCTTAACCACAGCTCCATGACTCCAGAACTTCCATATTTGCACACACGACTTGTCTTTGCCGCACGGCCGGATCCCGTGCATCCTATGGCTCTCGGCACCGGGTCAAGCATGCACATGCGCCATGGTTAAGCCATTTTGATGCCTCTCACCTCTCCACCATAGTGTTTTCAATCACCCGAGAGCCTGAAGGGCCCTTAACCACGGCTCCACGGCTCCAAAACTACCATATTTGCACACACAACCATGTTGTCGCACGGTCGGTTCCAACGCGTCCTATGGCTCCCGGCACTGAGTCAAGCATGCCCGTACGCCATGGTTAAGGCATTTTTACATCTCTGGCCTCTCTAACATAGCGTATGCCATAGCTCGAGAGCCTGAACGGCCCTTAACCTCGGCTCCACGGCTCCAGAACTGCCATATTTGCACACATGACTTTGCTGCCGCACGGATGGTTCCTGCGCGTCCTACGGCTCCTGGCACCAAGTCAAGCATGCCCATGCACCATGGTTAAGGCATTTTGACACCTCTGGACACTCCAGCATAGCGTTTGTTGCCGCCCGAGAACCCGAATGGCCCTTAACCATGGCTCCACAGCTCTAGAACTGCCATATTTGCACACACGACTATGCTACCGCACAGCCGGTTCTTGCGTGTCCTACAGCTCTCGGCACTAGGTCAAGCAGGACCGTATGCCATGGTTAAGGCATTTTGACGCCTCTGGCCTCGCCACCACAATGTTTGTCATCACCCGAGAGCCTGAACAGTCCTTAACAATAGCTCCACGACTCCAGAACTTCCATATTTCCACACACGACTGTGCTGCCGCACGGCCGGATCCTGTGCATCCTATGGCTCTCGGCACCGGGTCAAGCATGCCCGTACACCATGGTTAAGCTATTTTGATGCCTCTCACCTCTCCACCATAGAGTTTTCTATCACCCGAGAGCCTGAAGGGCCCTTAACCACGGCTCCACGGCTGCAAAACTGCCATATTTGCACACACAACCATGTTGCCGCACGGTCGGTTCCAACGCGTCCTATGGCTCCTGACACTGAGTCAAGCATGCCCGTACGCCATGGTTAAGGCATTTTGACACCTCTGGCCTCTCTACCATAGCGTTTGCCGTCGCTCGAGAGCCAAAATGGCCCTTAACCTCGGCTCCACAGCTCCAGAACTGCCATATTTGCACACACGACTTTGCTGCCACACGGCCAGTTCCTGCGCATCCTACGGCTGCTCGCACCAAGTCAAGCACGCCCATGTGCCATGGTTAAGGCATTTTGACACCTCTGGCCTCTGCACCACAGCGTTTGTTGCCGCCCGAGAACCCGAATGGCCCTTAACCATGGCTCCATAGCTCTAGAACTGCCATATTTGCACACACGACTATGCTACTGCACAGCCGGTTCCTACGTGACCTACAGCTCTCGGCACTAGGTCAAGCACGACCGTATGCCATAGTTAAGGTGTTTTGACGCCTCTGGCCTCACCACCACAATGTTTGTCATCACCCGAGAGCCCGAACGGCCCTTAACCACAGCTCCATGACTCTTTAACTTCCATATTTGCACACACGACCGTGCCGCTGACGGATCCCGTGCATCCTATGGCTCTCGGCACCGGGTCAAGCATGCTCGTACGCCATGGTTAAGCCATTTTGATACCTCTCACCTCTCCACCATAGAGTTTTCCATCACCCGAGAGCCTGAAGGGCCCTTAACCACGGCTCCACAGCTCCAAAACTGCCATATTTGCACACACAACCATGTTGCCGCACGGTCGGTTCCAACGCGTCCTATGGCTCCCTGAAGATCGAGTCAAACATGCCCGTACGCCATGGTTAAGGCATTTTGACACCTCGGCCTCTCTACCATAGCGTTTGCCGTCGCACGAGCCCGAACGGCCCTTAACCTTGGCTCCACGGCTCCGAACGCCATATTTGCACACACGACTTTTCTTTGCCGCACGGCGGTTCCTGCGCGTCCTACGGCTCCTCGCACCAAGTCAAGCACGCCCATGCGCCATGGTTAAGGTGTTTTGACACCTCTCGGCCTCTCCAAGGCACGGCGTTTGTTGCCGCTGAGAACCCGAATGGCCCTTAACCATGGCTCCACAGCTCTAGAACCGCTTGCTATATTTGCACACACGACTATGCTACCGCACCGCCGTTTCCTGCGTGTCCTATAGCTCTCGGCAGTAGGTCAAGCACGACCGTATGCCATAGTTAAGGTGTTTTGATGCCACTGGCCTCACCACCACAATGTTTGTCATCACCCGAGAGCCCGAACGTCCCTTAACCACAGCTCCATGACTCCAGAACTTCCATATTTGCACACACGACTGTGCTGCCGCACGGCCGGATCCTGTGCATCCTATGGCTCTCGGCACCGGGTCAAGCATGCCTGTACGCCATGGTTAAGCCATTTTGATGCCTCTCACCTCTCCACCATAGTGTTTTCGATCACCCGAGAGCCTGAAGGGCCCTTAACCACGGCTCCACGGCTCCAAAACTACCATATTTGCACACACAACCATGTTGTCGCACGGTCGGTTCCAACGCGTCCTATGGCTCCTGGCACTGAGTCAAGCATGCCCGTACGCCATGGTTAAGGCATTTTTACATCTCTGGCCTCTCTAACATAGCGTATGCCATAGCTCGAGAGCCCGAACGGCCCTTAACCTCGGCTCCACGGCTCCGAACCGCCATATTTGCACACATGACTTTGCTGCCGCACGGATGGTTCCCGCGTCCTGGCTCCCGGCACCAAGTCAAGCATGCCCATGCACCATGGTTAAGGCATTTTGACACCTCTGGACACTCCAGCATAGCGTTTGTTGCCGCCCGAGAACCCGAATGGCCCTTAACCATGGCTCCACAGCTCTAGAACTGCCATATTTGCACACACGACTATGCTACCGCACAGCCGGTTCTTGCGTGTCCTACAGCTCTCGGCACTAGGTCAAGCAGGACCGTATGCCATGGTTAAGGCATTTTGACGCCTCTGGCCTCGCCACCACAATGTTTGTCATCACCCGAGAGCCTGAACAGTCCTTAACAACAGCTCCACGACTCCAGAACTTCCATATTTCCACACACGACCGTGCTTTGCACGGCCGGATCCCGTGCATCCTATGGCTCTCGCACCGGGGTCAAGCATGCCCGTACACCATGGTTAAGCTATTTTGATGCCTCTCACTTCTCCACCATAGAGTTTTCTATCACCCGAGAGCCTGAAGGGCCCTTAACCATGGCTCCACGGCTGCAAAACTGCCATATTTGCACACACAACCATGTTGCCGCACGGTCGGTTCCAACGCGTCCTATGGCTCCTGACACTGAGTCAAGCATGCCCGTACGCCATGGTTAAGGCATTTTGACACCTCTGGCCTCTCTACCATAGCGTTTGCCATAGCTCGAGAGCCTGAACGTCCCTTAACCTTGGCTCCACGGCTGCAGAACTGCCATATTTGCACACATGACTTTGCTGCCGCATGGCTGGTTTCTGCGCGTCCTACGGCTCCTGGCACCAAGTAAAGCACGCCCATGCGCCATGGTTAAGGCGTTTTGACACCTCTGGCCTCTCCAGCACAGCGTTTGTTGCCGCCCGAGAACCCGAATGGCCCTTAAACATGGCTCCACAGCTCTAGAACTGCCATATTTGCACACACGACTATGCTACCACACAGCCGGTCCTTGCGTGTCCTACAGCTCTCGGCACTAGGTCAAGCATGATCGTATGCCATGGTTAAGGCATTTTGATGCCACTGGCCTCACCACCACAATGTTTGTCATCACCCGAGCGCCCGAACGGCCCTTAACAATAGCTCCACGACTCTAGAACTTCCATATTTGCACACACGACTGTGCTGCCGCACGGCTGGATCCTGTGCATCCTGCGGCTCTCGGCACCGGTCAAGCACGCTCGTACCCCATGGTTAAGCCATTTTGATGCCTCTCACCTCTCCACCATAGAGTTTTCCATCACCCGAGAGCCTGAAGGGCCCTTAACCATGGCTCCACGGCTCCAAAACTGCCATATTTGCACACACGACCATGCTGCCGCACGGTCGGTTCCAACGCGTCCTATGGCTCCCGACACTGAGTCAAGCATGCCCGTACACCATGGTTAAGGCATTTTGACACCTCTGGCCTCTCTACCATAGCGTTTGCCATCGCTCGAGAGCCTGAACGGCCCTTAACCTCGGCTCCACGGCTCCAGAACTGCCATATTTGCACACATGACTTTGCTTCCGCACGGCCGGTTCCTGCGCGTCCTACGGCTCCTCGCACCAAGTCAAGCATGCCCATGCGCCATGGTTAAGGCATTTTGACACCTCTGGCCTCTTTAGCACAGCGTTTGTTGCCACCTGAGAACCCGAATGGCCCTTAACCATGGCTCCACAGCTCTAGAACTGCCATATTTGCACACATGACTGTGCTACCGCACAGCCGGTTCCTGCGTGTCCTATAGCTCTCGGCACTAGGTCAAGCACGACCGTATGCCATAGTTAAGGCGTTTTGACGCCTCTGACCTCACCACCACAATGTTTGTCATCACCCGAGAGCCCGAACGGCCCTTAACAATAGCTCCACGACTCCAGAACTTCCATATTTGCATACACGACTGTGCTGCCGCACGGCCGGATCCTGTGCATCCTATGGCCGTAGGCACCGGGTCAAGCATGCCCGTACGCCATGGTTAAGCTATTTTGATGCCTCTCACCTCTCCACCATAGAGTTTTCCATCACCCGAGAGCCTGAAGGGCCCTTAACCATGGCTCCACGGCTGCAAAACTGCCATATTTGCACACACAACCATGTTGCCGCACGGTCGGTTCCAACGTGTCCTATGGCTCCCGACACCGAGTCAAGCATGCCCGTACACCATGGTTAAGGCATTTTGACACCTCTGGCCTCTCTACCATAGCGTTTGCCATAGCTTGAGAGCCTGAACGTCCCTTAACCTTGTCTCCACGGCTCCAGAACTGCCATATTTGCACACACGACTTTGCTGCCGCACGGCTGGTTTCTGCGCGTCCTACGGCTCCTGGCACCAAGTAAAGCAGGCCCATGCACCATAGTTCAGCCATTTTGACACCTCTGGCCTCTCCAGCACAGCGTTTGTTGCCGCCCGAGAACCTGAATGGCCCTTAAACATGGCTCCACAGCTCTAGAACTGCCATATTTGCACACACGACTATGCTACCGCACAGCCGGTTCTTGCGTGTCCTACAGCTCTCGGCACTAGGTCAAGCATGACAGTATGCCATGGCTAAGGCATTTTGACACCTCTGGCCTCACCACCACAATGTTTGTCATCACCCGAGAGCCCGAACGACCCTTAACAACAACTCCACGACTCCAAAACTTCCATATTTGCACACACGACTGTGCTGCCGCACGGCTGGATCTTGTGCATCCTACGGCTCTCGGCACCGGGTCAAGCACGCTCGTACCCCGTGGTTAAGCCATTTTGATGCCTCTCACCTCTCCACCATAGAGTTTTCCATCACCCGAGAGCCTGAAGGGCCCTTAACCACGGCTCCACGGCTCCAAAACGGCCATATTTGCACACACGAACGTGCTGCCGCACGGTCGGTTCCAACGCGTCCTATGGCTCCCGGCACTGAGTCAAGCATTCCCGTACGCCATGGTTAAGGTATTTTGACACCTCTGGCCTCTCTACCATAGCATTTGCCATCGCTCGAGAGCCCAAACGGCCCTTAACCTCGGCTCCACGGCTCCAGAACTGCCATATTTGCACACACGACTTTGCTGCCGCACGGCCGATTCCTGTGCGTCCTACGGCTCCTCGCACCAAGTCAAGCACGCCCATGCGCCATGGTTAAGGCATTTTGACACCTCTGACCTCTTCAGCACAGCGTTTGTTGCCGCCTGAGAACCTGAATGGCCCTTAACCATGGCTCCACAGCTCTAGAACTGCCATATTTGCACACACGACTATGCTACCGCACAGCCGGTTCCTGCGTGTCCTATAGCTCTCGGCACTAGGTCAAGCATGACCGTATGCCATAGTTAAGGCATTTTGACGCCTCTGGCCTCACTACCACAATGTTTGTCATCACCCGAGAGCCCGAACGGCCCTTAACAACAACTCCACGACTCCAGAACTTCCATATTTGCCCACACGACTGTGCTGCCGTACGGCCGGATCCTGTGCATCCTATGGCTCTCGGCACCGGGTCAAGCATGCCCGTACGCCATGGTTAAGCTATTTTGATGCCTCTCACCTCTCCACCATAGAGTTTTCCACCACCCGAGAGCCTGAAGGGCCCTTAACCATGGCTCCATGGCTCCAAAACTGCCATCTTTGCACACACAACCATGTTGCCGCACGGTCGGTTCCAACGCGTCCTATGGCTCCCGACACTGAGTCAAGCATGCCCATACGCCATGGTTAAGGCATTTCAACACCTCTCGGCCTCTCTACCATAGCGTTTGCCATAGCTCGAGAGCCCGAACGCCCCTTAACCTTGGCTCCACGGCTCCCGACCGCCATATTGCACACACGACTTTGCTCTTTGCCGCACGGCTGGTTCTGCGCGTCCTACGGCTCCCGGCACCAAGTAAAGCAGGCCCATGCGCCATGGTTAAGGCATTTTGACACCTCTAGCCTCTCCAGCACAGCGTTTGTTGCCGCCCGAGAACCCTAATGGCCCTTAAACATGGCTCCACAGCTCTAGAACTGCCATATTCGCACACACGACTATGCTACCGCACAGCCGGTTCTTGCGTGTCCTACAGCTCTCGGCACTAGGTCAAGCATGACCGTATGCCATGGCTAAGGCATTTTGACACCTCTGGCCTCACCACCACAATGTTTGTCATCACCCGAGAGCCCGAACGGCCCTTAACAACAACTCCACGACTCCAGAACTTCCATATTTGCACACATGACCGTTTGCCGCGCACGGCCGGATCCCATGCATCCTACGGCTCTCGGCACCGGGTCAAGCACGCTCGTACCCCGTGGTTAAGCCATTTTGATACCTCTCACCTCTCCACCATAGAGTTTTCCATCACCCGAGAGCCTGAAGGGCCCTTAACCACGGCTCCACGGCTCCAGAACTGCCATATTTGCACACACGAACTTGCTGCCGCACGGCCGGTTCCTGCGCGTCCTATGGCTCCCGCACCGAGTCAAGCATGCCCGTACGCCATGGTTAAGGCATTTTGACACCTCCGGCCTCTCTACCATAGCGTTTGCCATCGCTCGAGAGCCCGAACGGCCCTTAACCTCGGCTCCACGGATCCGTAACCTGCCATATTTGCACACACGAACTTCTGCCGCCGCACGGCCGGTTCCGCGCGTCCTACGGCTCCTCGCACCAAGTCAAGCACGCCCATGCGCCATGGTTAAGGCGTTTTGACACCTCGACCTCTTCAAAGACAGCGTTTATTGCCGCCCGAGAACCGAATGGCCCTTAACCATGGCTCCACAGCTCTAGAACTGCCATATTTGCACACACGACTATGCTACCACACAGCCGGTTCCTGCGTGTCCTATAGCTCTCGGCACTAGGTCAAGCATGACCGTATGCCATAGTTAAGGCGTTTTGACGCCTCTGGCCTCACCACCACAATGTTTGTCATCACCCGAGAGCCCGAACGGCCCTTAACAACAGCTCCACGACTCCAGAACTTCCATATTTGCCCACACGACTGTGCTGCCGCACGGCCGGATCCTGTGCATCCTATGGCTCTCGGCACCGGGTCAAGCATGCCCGTACGCCATGGTTAAGCTATTTTGATGCCTCTCACCTCTCCACCATAGAGTTTTCCATCACCCGAGAGCCTGAAGGGCCCTTAACCATGGCTCCATGGCTCCAAAACTGCCATCTTTGCACACACAACCATGTTGCCGCACGGTCGGTTCCAACGCGTCCTATGGCTCCCGACACTGAGTCAAGCATGCCCATACGCCATGGTTAAGGCATTTCAACACCTCTGGCCTCTCTACCATAGCGTTTGCCATAGCTCGAGAGCCTGAACGTCCCTTAACCTTGGCTCCACGGCTCCAGAACTGCCATATTTGCACATACGACTTTTCAGCCCCGCACGGCCGGTTCTGCGCGTCCTACGGATCCGGCACCAACTAAAGCACGCCCATGCGCCATGGTTAAGGCATTTTGACACCTCGGCCTCTCCAAAGCCACGGCGTTTGTTGCCGCCCGAGAACCCTAATGGCCCTTAAACATGGCTCCACAAGCTCTAGAACCGCCATATTTGCACACACGACTATGCTACCGCACAAATGTAGGTTCTTGCGTGTCCTACGGCTCTCGGCACCGGGTCAAGCATGACCGTATGCCATGGCTAAGGCATTTTGACACCTCGGCCTCACCACCACAATGTTTGTCATCACCCGAGAGCCCGAACGGCCCTTAACAACAACTCCACGACTCCCGAACTTCCATATTTGCACACGACTTGTCTTTGCCGCACGGCCGGATCCCGTGCATCCTACGGCTCTCGGCACCGGGTCAAGCACGCTCGTACCCCATGGTTAAGCCATTTTGATGCCTCTCACCTCTCCACCATAGAGTTTTCCATCACCCGAGAGCCTGAAGGGCCCTTAACCACGGCTCCACGGCTCCAAAACTGCCATATTTGCACACACGAACATGCTGCCGCACGGCCGGTTCCTGCGCGTCCTATGGCTCCCGGCCTTTGAGTCAAGCATGCCCGTACGCCATGGTTAAGGCATTTTGACACCTCTGGCCTCTCTACCATAGCGTTTGCCATCGCTCGAGAGCCTGAACGGCCCTTAACCTCGGTTCCACGGATCCAGAACTGCCATATTTGCACACACGAACTTGCTGCCGCACGGCCGGTTCCTGCGCGTCCTACGGCTCCTCGCACCAAGTCAAGCACGCCGATGCGCCATGGTTAAGGCGTTTTGACACCTCTGACCTCTTTAGCACAGCGTTTATTGCCGCCTAAGAACCTGAATGGCCCTTAACCATGGCTCCACAGCTCTAGAACTGCCATATTTGCACACACGACTATGCTACCACACAGCCGGTTCTTGCGTGTCCTATAGCTCTCGGCACTAGGTCAAGCATGACCGTATGCCATAGTTAAGGCATTTTGACGCCTCTGGCCTCACCACCACAATGTTTGTCATCACCTAGAGAGCCCGAACGGCCCTTAACAACAGCTCCACGACTCGAACTTCCATATTTGCCCACACGACCGTGCCGCCGCACGGCCGGATCCTCAGTGCATCCTATGGCTCTCGGCACCGGGTCAAGCATGCCCGTACGCCATGGTTAAGCTATTTTGATGCCTCTCACCTCTCCACCATAGAGTTTTCCATCACCCGAGAGCCTGAAGGGCCCTTAACCAAGGCTCCATGGCTCCAAAAACTCGCCATCTTTTGCACACACAACCATGTTGCCGCACGGTCGGTTCCAACGCGTCCTATGGCTCCCGACACCGAGTCAAGCATGCCCATACGCCATGGTTAAGGCATTTCAACACCTCGGCCTCTACCATAGCGTTTGCCATAGCTCGAGAGCCCGAACGTCCCTTAACCTTGGCTCCACGGCTCCCGTAACCGCCATATTTGCACACACGACTTTGCTGCCGCACGGCCGGTTTCTGCGCGTCCTACGGCTCCTGGCACCAACTAAAGCACGCCCATGCGCCATGGTTAAGGCATTTTGACACCTCTGTCCTCTCCAGCACAGCGTTTGTTGCCGCCCGAGAACCCTAATGGCCCTTAAACATGGCTCCACGGCTCTAGAACTGCCATATTTGCACACACGACTATGCTACCGCACAGCCGGTTCTTGCGTGTCCTACAGCTCTCGGCACTAGGTCAAGCATGACCGTATGCCATGGCTAAGGCATTTTGACACATCTGGCCTCACCACCACAATGTTTGTCATCACCCGAGAGCCCGAACGGCCCTTAACAACAACTCCACGACTCCCGAGAACTTCCATATTTGCACACACGACGTGCTGCCGCACGGCCGATCCCGTGCATCCTACGGCTCTCGGCACCGGGTCAAGCACGCTCGTACCCGTGGTTAAGCCATTTTGATGCCTCTCACCTCTCCACCATAGAGTTTTCCATCACCCGAGAGCCCGAAGGGCCCTTAACCACGGCTCCACGGCTCCAAAACCGCCATATTTGCACACACGAACATCTTTGCCGCACGGTCGGTTCCAAACGTCCTATGGCTCCGGCCGAGTCAAGCATGCCCGTACGCCATGGTTAAGGCATTTTGACACCTCTGGCCTCTCTACCATAGCGTTTGCCATCGCTCGAGAGCCCGAACGGCCCTTAACCTCGGCTCCACGGCTCCGAACTACCATATTTGCACACACGACCTTGCCGCCGCACGGCCGGTTCCTGCGCGTCCCTCACGGCTCCTCGCACCAAGTCAAGCACGCCCTTGCGCCATGGTTAAGGCGTTTTGACACCTCCACCTCTTCAGCCACACGTTTGTTGCCGCCTCGAGAACCCGAATGGCCCTTAACCATGCCTCCACAAACTCTAGAACCGCCATATTTGCACACACGACTATGCTACCGCACGGCCCGGTTCTGCGTGTCCTATAGCTCTCGGCACTAGGTCAAGCATGACTGTATGCCATAGTTAAGGTGTTTTGACACCTCTGGCCTCACGACCACAATGTTTGTCATCACCCGAGAGCCCGAACGGCCCTTAACAACAGCTCCACAACTCCAGAACTTCCATATTTGCCCACACGACTGTGCTGCCGCACGGCCGGATCCTGTGCATCCTATGGCTCTCGGCACCGGGTCAAGCATGCCCGTACACCATGGTTAAGCTATTTTGATGCCTCTCACCTCTCCACCATAGAGTTTTCCATCACCCGAGAGCCTGAAGGGCCCTTAACCATGGCTCCATGGCTCCAAAACTGCCATCTTTGCACACACAACCATGTTACCGCACGGTCGGTTCCAACGCGTCCTATGGCTCCCGACACTGAGTCAAGCATGCCCATACGCCATGGTTAAAGGCATTTCGACACCTCGGCCTCTCTACCATAGCGTTTGCCATAGCTCGAGAGCTCCGAACGTCCCTTAACCTTGGCTCCACGGCTCCCGAAGCGCCATATTTGCACACACGACTTGCCGCCGCACGGCTGGTTTTCTCGCGCGTCCTACGGCTCCCGGCACCAACTAAAGCACGCCCATGCGCCATGGTTAAGGCATTTTGACACCTCCGGCCTCTCCAAGACAGCGTTTGTTGCCGCCCGAGAACCCTAATGGCCCTTAAACATGGCTCCACAAGCTCTAGAACCGCCATATTTGCACACACGACTATGCTACCGCACGCCCGGTTCTTGCGTGTCCTACAGCTCTACGGCCGGGTCAAGCATGACCGTATGCCATGGCTAAGGCATTTTGACACCTCTCAGCCTCACCACCACAATGTTTGTCATCACCCGAGAGCCCGAACGGCCCTTAACAACAACTCCACGACTCGAGAACTTCCATATTTGCACACACGATCGTCTTTTGCCCTTGCACGGCCGGATCCTGTGCATCCTACGGCTCTCGGCACCGGGTCAAGCACGCTCGTACCCCGTGGTTAAGCCATTTTGATGCCTCTCACCTCTCCACCATAGAGTTTTCCATCACCCGAGAGCCTGAAGGGCCCTTAACCACGGCTCCACGGCTCCAAAGCGCCATATTTGCACACACGAACATCTGCCGCACGGTCGGTTCCAACGCGTCCTATGGCTCCGGCGAGTCAAGCATGCCCGTACGCCATGGTTAAGGCATTTTGACACCTCGGCCTCTCTACCATTGCGTTTGCCATCGCTCGAGAGCACGAACGGCCCTTAACCTCGGCTCCACGGATCCGGGACGCCATATTTGCACACACGAACTTGCTTTGCCGCACGGCCGGTTCCTGCGCGTCCTACGGCTCCTCGCACCAAGTCAAGCACGCCCATGCGCCATGGTTAAGGTGTTTTGACACCTCTGACCTCTTCAGCACAGCGTTTATTGCCGCCTAAGAACCTGAATGGCCCTTAACCATGGCTCCACAGCTCTAGAACTGCCATATTTGCACACACGACTATGCTACCACACAGCCGGTTCCTGCGTGTCCTATAGCTCTCGGCACTAGGTCAAGCATGACCGTATGCCATAGTTAAGGCGTTTTGACGCCTCTGGCCTCACCACCACAATGTTTGTCATCACCCGAGAGCCCGAACAGCCCTTAACAACGGCTCCACGACTCCCGAGACTTCCATATTTGCCCACACGACCGTGCTGCCGCACGGTCGGATCCAGTGCATCCTATGGCTCTCGGCACCGGGTCAAGCATGCCCGTACGCCATGGTTAAGCTATTTTGATGCCTCTCACCTCTCCACCATAGAGTTTTCCATCACCCGAGAGCCTGAAGGGCCCTTAACCATGGCTCCATGGCTCCAAAACTGCCATCTTTGCACACACAACCATGTTGCCGCACGGCGGTTCCAACGCGTCCTATGGCTCCCGACACTGAGTCAAGCATGCCCATACGCCATGGTTAAGGCATTTCAACACCTCTGGCCTCTCTACCATAGCGTTTGCCATAGCTCGAGAGCCTGAACGTCATTAACCTTGGCTCCACGGCTCCAGAACCGCCATATTTGCACACACGACTTTGCCGCGCACGGCTGGTTTCGCGCGTCCTACGGCTCCCGGCACCAACTAAAGCACGCCCATGCGCCATGGTTAAGGCATTTTGACACCTCGGCCTCTCCGGCCAAAATTTTGTTGCCGCCCGAGAACCCTAATGGCCCTTAAACATGGCTCCACGGCTCTAGAACGCCATATTTGCACACACGACTATGCTACCGCACAAACCGGTTCTTGCGTGTCCTACAAACTCTCGGCACTAGGTCAAGCATGACCGTATGCCATGGCTAAGGCATTTTGACACATCCGGCCTCACCACCACAATGTTTGTCATCACCCGAGAGCCCGAACGGCCCTTAACAACAACTCCACGACTCCGAACTTCCATATTTGCACACGACCGTGCCGCGCACGGCCGGATCCTGTGCATCCTACGGCTCTCGGCACCGGGTCAAGCACGCCGTACCCGTGGTTAAGCCATTTTGATGCCTCTCACCTCTCCACCATAGAGTTTTCCATCACCCGAGAGCCTGAAGGGCCCTTAACCACGGCTCCACGGCTCCAAAACTGCCATATTTGCACACACGACCATGCTGCCGCACGGTCGGTTCCAACGCGTCCTATGGCTCCTCGCACCGAGTCAAGCATGCCCGTACGCCATGGTTAAGGCATTTTGACACCTCTGGCCTCTCTACCATAGCGTTTGCCATCGCTCGAGAGCCCGAATGGCCCTTAACCATGGCTCCACAGCTCCCGAACCGCCATATTTGCACACACGACCTTCTGCCGCGCACGGCCGGTTCTGCCGTCCTACGGCTCCTCGCACCAAGTCAAGCACGCCCTTGCGCCATGGTTAAGGCGTTTTGACACCTCGACCTCTTCACCACGGCGTTTGTTGCCGCGAGAACCCGAATGGCCCTTAACCATGCCTCCACAAAATCTAGAACCGCCATATTTGCACACACGACTATGCTTTACCGCACAGCCGGTTCCTGCGTGTCCTATAGCTCTCGGCACTAGGTCAAGCATGACTGTATGCCATAGTTAAGGTGTTTTGACACCTCGGCCTCACGACCACAATGTTTGTCATCACCCGAGAGCCCGAACGGCCCTTAACAACAGCTCCACAACTCCGAACTTCCATATTTGCCCACACGACCGTCTTTGCCGCGCGACGGATCTGTGCATCCTATGGCTCTCGGCACCGGGTCAAGCATGCCCGTACACCATGGTTAAGCTATTTTGATGCCTCTCACCTCTCCACCATAGAGTTTTCCATCACCCGAGAGCACTGCGAAGGGCCCTTAACCATGGCTCCATGGCTCCAAAACTGCCATCTTTGCACACACAACCATGTTGCCGCACGGTCGGTTCCAACGCGTCCTATGGCTCCCGACCCGAGTCAAGCATGCCCATACGCCATGGTTAAAGGCATTTCGACACCTCACGGCCTCTCTACTATAGCGTTTGCCATAGCTCGAGAGCACGAACGTCCCTTAACCTTGGCTCCACGGCTCCTTAACTCGCCATATTTGCACACACGACTTTTCTTTGCCGCACGTGGTTTTGCGCGTCCTACGGCTCCCCGCACCAAGTAAAGCACGCCCATGCGCCATGGTTAAGGCATTTTGACACCTCTGGCCTCTCCCGGCCACGATTTTGTTGAGCATGCCGCCTGAGAACCCGAATGGCCCTTAAACATGGCTCCACAACTCTAGAACTGCCATATTTGCACACACGACTATGCTACCGCACGGCCGGTTCTTGCGTCTGCAGCTCGGCACTAGGTCAAGCACGGCCGTATGCCATGGTTAAGGCATTTTGACGCCTCCGGCCTCACCACCACAATGTTTGTCATCACCTAAGAGCCCCAACGGCCCATAACAACGGCTCCGACTCCAGAACTTCCATATTTGCACACATGACTCGTGTCGGCCGCACTCACGGATCCCGTGCATCCTACGGCTCTCGGACCCGGTTCAAGCATGCTCGTACCCCAAGGTTAAGCCATTTTGATGCCTCTCACCTCTCCACCATAGAGTTTTCCATCACCCGAGAGCCCAAGGCCCTTAACCACGGCTCCCGGCTCCAAAGCGCCATATTTGCACACACGACCATGCGGTTGCTGGTCGGTTCCACCGCGTCCTATGGCTCCCGACCTTCGAGTCAAGCATGCCCGTACGCCATGGTTAAGGCATTTTGACACCTCTGGCCTCTCTACCATAGTGTTTGCCGTCGCTCGAGAGCCTGAACGGCCCTTAACCTGGCTCCATGGCTCCAGAATCGCCATATTTGCACACACGACTTTTCGCCGCACGGCGGTTCCTACGCGTCCCTGGCTCCTCGCACCAAGTCAAGCACGCCCATGCGCCATGGTTAAGGCGTTCGACACCTCCGGCCTCTCCAACACAGCGTTTGTTGCGCCGAGAACCCGAATGGCCCTTAACCATGGCTCCAGAGCTCTAGAACCGCCATATTTGCACACACGACTATGCTACCGCCTGAGCCATAAACGTTCTGCGTGTGTCCTACGGCTCTCGGCACTAGGTCAAGCACGACCGTATGCCATAGTTAAGGCATTTTGGCGCCACCTG
>JAENPR010002696.1:0-45436 GCA_018135685.1 Themeda triandra | reverse complement strand
CAAAAGAAAAACTCCTTCCTCCCTATCAAGGACACTTGCAATTCCCAAGAAAACAAGATCTAAGAAAGCTAAACCACTCCCTCGGGTATGAATGTTTTTGATCCTTTATTTTCCATCTCAAGTGTGTTTTGCACTTATCACTTTCTTTCAACATGTGCGAGCCAACCCTCAAAGTCCGATAGGGTAGTGATCTTGGACAACTCTCCTGGAGCCTCCATTGGTCAAGCAAACAATGAGCTCACCAATGATCTTGATATGCATCGTGTGACGATCAAGTAGGTGAACAAGGAGATATAGCGAAGAAATTCCCTCTCATCGGGTTGATGAACAAACGTGATCGGGGAGAAGTAGCGAGAGAAAAATCCTCTCACCCGATTACGGTTTAACTCCTTCGGCAATCCAAGATGCATCAACAAGCCATGACACCTATCTCGAAGCAGCAAGAATCGCACTAGTCACTCGAGTCTTGATGCTACCCGGGATGCCATTGATCGGGCTTTTTGCCGAGGAGGTATTATTTTACTCCACTTGATTATTTTTACTTCCAACCGAGTCATTCGGTTAAATTACCTTCCTTGTTCATCAACGGGACATTGCTCACCCTCAAGCCGACTTTTCCCTTATCATTGAAGAGTATCTTGGGACAAAGACGATGAAGTTTCTTCCAACCAGCCCGGTTGTCATCGGAGAGAGTCAAGCCAAGCTAAAGGATATAATCTCATTTCGAAAAGGATATTGTTGCTTTGGCCCAAGACTCAGACAAAATAAGGGAAATAGCAGAGCTTATTGATCAAGAGCTTCCTTCCAATCTCAAGGCCGCCATAGATGCTTTATCACACCTTGATGATCACTTTGCTGCTATCAAGAGAGCACACAAGAATATGTCCACCAAAGTTGATCTCGAGAAAAAAAAATGGCCAAGGAACAAGGGCCAAGGAGCTCTATTCTAGCATCAAGTCAATCGAGCACCTCTTGAGCACCTTAGAACCGTAGCCGCCGAGTCATGAGAGAAGAAAAAGCCAAACTTGAAGCTCAATTGGCTCAACCGAATGCCAATATTCGGTCTCATGAAACTAAGCTCGCAAATCGCCATCTCTTGATTCGGCTAAATCCAAAATACAATCGGTCATTAAGGAGACGCGGCAAATCAAAAGCAAACTGTCCAATATCCAAGATTCGAAGAAGAGGACCAAAAGCTCTTGATGAGGCCAACCGAATCAAGATTGATGCTCTTGCTTTGTTATAAATTCTTTCTTAAATGTATAGATGCTTGGCTTGTACTTGAAGATGTAGACACTTAGGCTTGGCCTTGTCATACTTGAAAACAATTTCTTTTCTCTTGAAAAGTAGATAATCTTTATCTTTTCTCTTTCTTCTCTCGCTTCGTTACCATTCGGCTCTTCCAATTACAAGCACGTACTCATAGACGCGTATATCGACGAATGTAACTATTAACTTCAAGCGTTCACTTTAGCGAATAACTTTCATCGGCTATTTAGCCGACCGAGCGTATGGTAACGAATCGCCGATGTAGTGATGGGCTCGGCCCAACTCAACATCGGCCCATAAACGTGGAAACCCTACTCGTCGCTTGGCTTTCCCACGGTCTCACGGCTCCCACGTTCATAAATAGGACCACCGGCTCCCACCATCATCACATCAAACACAAGCGGTTGCTATCTTCTTCAATCTCTTCCACTTCCTCCTTGCCTTCAAGCCCAAAAACCCCCACCATCACCAATGGCGAGCGGCGGAGATCGTAATAAAGCGTCCCCGCCCGGGACGAGGCGGAGGGTAGCAAAGCCCGGCGCCGGCGGTGAGATCTCCAATCCCTTGAGTTGTGCTATTCGATAGTCTTTACCCGTCGAACCTCGCCCTTTGCGGTTGCTTATCTTCTTGATCCGTTTCGGGGCTGCGGGAACACCGGCGACTACATCGCCAATGTCCGAGGCGGGTCGCCGGCCGGCACCCACGCTCCCTCTTCCGCTTCCGCTCCGCTCCTGTGGTGGACGCGGCGGAGGGAAGCGGCCGTGGTGGTCGCCGTCACCAGCAAGAAACGATCTCCCCATGTTGTCTCGTGTTTTTTCTAAATTAGCCGATCTTGACGGTACCTCGTTTGTAGGACGGCGAGGATCGCACCGGCCAATGGCGCTTCCCGGCGCCGGGCGGCGTTCGACGCCTCGCCCCGCGCCGGTTCCCGCTCCGGCCCGGCTCTGCTCCTTCTCCGGCACCGGCTTCGTCGCCGGCTTCATCGGGGTCGGCCGTACGTTCCCATATGGGAGAGAACGACGAGGAGATCCCGCCGTACAGCCGTTACGACGCCGCCGCGTATCGCCGCGAGCGGGATGAGGCGATGGAGCTTCTTGGTGAAGAAACCAAGAAGTTCGGGATCGCTCAGCTGGAGTTGGAGGACAACTGCCGGCAGATGAGCGAGGCCATCACCAGTATTCACTTTTCGCCAATTGCCTTCAACCCATGTTCCTTCCGATTCATCTGCTCATTGATTAATCTTATTCTTTCTTTGCAGACCTCACCGCGGAGCTGGACCGCTTGAAGGTGGCGGCGATGGCGGCGGCCAACCACGTGAACGCCCAAGGGGCGACGCTGGTGGAGCGCCTCGAGGCGGTGCCTGGTCAGGTCGACCAGGTTGCCCTTCATGGCGTGCGCCTCGGCACCTCCCTCGGCCTGGCGGGGATGTCGTCCTGGACCGGGGACGACTACGCTCCGATGCCGACCGGCTTCCGCGGCGGGCTCCCTCACGAAGTCGACGACATCGAGGGCCTCCTGGCGGGTTACGACGCCCACGCCGACGCCATGGCCAACGCCACCAACCCTGAGTCTGTCCTCAACAAGCTCTTCAACGAAGAAGAGGAGTAGCTTGTACTAGGATTGGCGCGGTTGTAAATAAAATTTTAATGAAGAATGTTGGTCCTCTTCTTGTTCTTGCTTGTCTGTGATGACATTCGTCTGTTGTATTTGCTTCTTTGCAAATTTTCCTTTAGCTAGAACTCGACTGCAACACTCTTCCCAAACGAAAACTCCCGAATCGCATGACATCATTTTAGCCGATTAGATCTCGGTCCTGTTCCATGACTTGACGGTTTGTAGCGTAGTACTTCAATTCCCTTTATCTTCTCCCGATAAACCTATCAGCTGAGAGATAAGATCAAACTGTTCACTTATACTTTTAAAAATCGACTAAAGGCGATACAACTGTATCGGCTATTTTTGTTCTGAAGACGATACACACGATATCGGCTATCTTTCCACTAGAGGCGATAATATTATCGGTTATTTCTTTCCAACTTCTTTCCTTTGCTCTGAAGGCGATTTTATTCAATCGGCTATACCACGCTTATGTCATAATCACAATTAAGATCCAACTTCGATACTTGGATAAAACTTCTTAAGGTATCTGCCATTGATGGCTCTAGTAAGTTCTTCTCCAAACAGCGTTTTTAATATATACGCATTGCCAGGTGCACAACTGACAACCCGAAAAGGTCCTTCCCAATTCGGAGACCACTTGCCGAATATTCTGTCTTTGGTACCAATTGGCAATATTGTTTTCCAAACCAATTCTCCTTACGCAAATTGCTTAATTTTAACTCTCTTGTTGTAGTACTTGGCAACACGCATT
Source organism: Themeda triandra (assembly GCA_018135685.1). Classification (NCBI taxonomy): domain Eukaryota; kingdom Viridiplantae; phylum Streptophyta; class Magnoliopsida; order Poales; family Poaceae; genus Themeda; species Themeda triandra. The sequence continues at coordinate 41,796 of JAENPR010002696.1, read as the reverse complement.
TTATTCTTCTCAATATTCTCCAAGGCCTTAAGACGAATCAAATGCAAATCTTCTAACTCATCCATCATCGATCCTTATAATCTTTTTCGCACGAGGTCCTTTTGTAACTCAACTCTCCTTGATCCCGATTGCAACTCCCAAGGCATCACAAAGATTATGTCCATAAACCAACTCATATGGAGATGCTTGTGGACCCATGGCAAGCCATTCGGTAAGCCCACAATGCTTCATTAAGGACCAAGTGCCATCTCCTTGGCTTCTCATCGATTTTCTTCTGAATAATCTTGATCATGATCTTATTTGACGCCTCCTTGGCCATTGGCTTGTGCATAATAAGGAGAAGAATTATACAGACCTTATCCCCATGTTTTCGGCAAAATCACAAAACTCAAGAAGTGAACTGAGTCCCCGATCGGTTGTAATGGTCTCTGTGGAATCCCAAACCTATGAATTATATGTTCCTTGACAAACCGATCATATTTTCCGATGTGACCTTTTTCAAAGGGATAGCTTCAACCACTTGGTGAAATAATCTGTTGCTAGCAACACAAACTTGTGTCCTTTGCTAGATGGAGGATTGATCTGTCCAATTAAATCTATACCCCATCCTCTCGAACGGCCAAGGTTTAATTATCGGATTCGAAGAGTGATGTGAGGTGCTCTCACGAACATTACCAAATATCGACAATCTCGACACCCTTTGTAATATTCAAAGCAATCCTCCAACATAGTCGGCCAAAAGTACCTGTCCTCCTTATTATCCATTTCATTCGGTAAGCCGACGATGTGCACCACAAGCTCCTTCATGGACTTCAAACATAATCTTCTTAGCTTCTTCTTGGCTCAAGCATTTGAGCAACACTCCATCTATAGACTTGTGGTACAACCGATCATCAAGAAGCACAAATTTAAGTGCCTTATACCGAGCCTCAGGAAACTCTTTGAGATGGATCTTTCGATAGTTGATAATGTCACTTCTCCACCATTACTCATCGATCGAATTGAAAACATCTTCTTCTCGTGTATAGACTTCATGATTTTCCCGATATCCGAAGCAGCTTGAGCTAATTTATTTGCTTCTCCATTGTGCTCTCTGGGTATATGATGCAAAGTAACCACTTGAAAAACTTTTCGAGAAGTTCCCTACATTGTTCATGGTACCCTTGCAAGTACATCATTTTTGCATTCATATTGTCCTCATCAACCGATTGATTACCAATTCAGAATCACCAAATACCTCAACAAAGAATAACGCGCCTTCTCAGTTCTACCAACGGCCGAAGCCCTCTAAGCAAAGCCTCATACTCGCTTTGGTTGTTAGTGATAGGATATTCAATTGAAAAAGCAAACTCAAATATCTTTCCACGTGGGGATATCAAAAAGAATACCAGCACCACCACCTTTGTCACATGATGATCCATCAAAAAATAATGCCCATGGGGCAATGTTAATCATATCAACGATAAATCACGATGTTGAGTAATAAAATCGGCAATTGCCTCGTCCTTTCACCGCTTTTGCCGACTCATACTTTAAATTAAACTCGACAAGGTGCTAATACCCATTTGCCGATTCTCCCACTTAAAATCGGCATTGACAACATGTGTTTAATTACATCAAAACTAGATATAACCACACATTCGGCATTTAACAAATAGTGCCGAAATTTGGTGCATGAGTAATAAACACACAAACGAGCTTTTCTATAGCCGAATACCTTATTTCGGGATCTAACAGTTTTCGGCTAAGGTAAGCTATTACTCTCTCTTTTCCATCAAACTCTTGCATAAGGGCCGATCCTATTGTTAGGCTATCGGCCGCCACATACAACTTGAAAGGCTTCTCAAGTTGTGGAGGTACCAACACCGGTGGTGCCTTCATATATTGCTTGATTTCATCAAAAGCCTTTTGCAGAGCATGTCACCCCATACAAATTTCGATCTTTCTTGAGCTTCAACAATGGAGAGAAAGGCAACACTCTTTCTGATAAATTGGATATGAATCTTCTCACGAAATTGACCTTGCCCAGCAATGATTGCAATTCTGTAAGGTTAGTTGGGGGCACAACTTTGTCTATTGCTTCCATGCTCTTTTTCCCAACTTCTATCCCTCCTTTGTGGATCAAGAACCCTAAAAACTCACCAGCCGAGACTCCAAAAGCACACTTGTTTGGATTCATCTTTAAGCCATGTCTCCTTGTGCACTCCAAAGTCTTTCTTAAATCGGCTAAATGTCCCTCATGGTCTCTGGATTTGACTACTACATCATCAATATAAATTTCTACAATCTTGCCGATTAACTCATGAAAGATATAGTTCATGGCTCTCGATAAGTTGCACCAAAGATTCTTCAATCCAAATGTCATCACTATCCACTCAAACAATCCAATGTGACCAGGACATCTGAATGCGCCTCTTTGCAATATCTTCAACCGCCATGAAAATCTGATTGTAGCCGCATTGCCATCCATAAAACCGATAACTTCATAACCTGCCGCTGCATCCACTAATAAATCGGCAACCGGCATTGGGTATCCATCCATTGGAGTAGCTTTGTTGAGATCTCGAAATCTATGCATACCCTCATCTTTCCATTCTTCTTGTAGACAGTACTATATTTGAAATCCATTCTCGCATACCTCGCATGGCCGAATAAAGTTTGCTTCAATTAATCTCTCAATCTCTTTCTTTACATCGGCCAATACCTCCTCTTTATAGATTTTCCGTGGAGGTTGTTTGAAAGGACGAAATCCAGGTTTTATAGGCAGCTTATGCTCAACAATTGACCGATCCAACCCAGGCATCTCTCGTGTAATCCCAAGCAAAACAATCTTTGAACTCCTTCAAAGAACTCTATTAACTTCAATTTATATTCGGGTCTAAATTTGCACCGATATACATCGGCCTTGACTTTGTGCTATTACCAACATTGATTTCTTCTAATTTGTCGGCCGACATGAAACCACGACCCGGTTGCCTTTGTTGCCATCGATTGGATTGCCCATTAAAAGTTACCGTCGAGCCGACCGCTTGGATCGGTTGTGATCCCCGTCGAACACATTGACAGACCTTCTTTCCATACCTTACCCGAAAGGCAATCTAGTCCATCATACTCCCAATAAGCGAGGCTCGAAGTGGCAACACTCACTGAATCATCGGCTGAACAACTTCTACATCATCTCCTACCCACCGAATAAGGATTTGATGCATAGTTGAGGGTATACAAAGCAATTAGCATGGATCCAATCCCTTCCTAGAAGCATGCTATATGCCCCTTGCCATCAATGACAAAGAAGGTAGTGATCAAGGTCTTGGATCCAATCATCGCTCCACATGTACTGCTCCACGAGTATCGAAGCATTGCCAAAAATCTCTAAGGATCATGTCAGTCTGCGGCAAATCTTCATTTGTCATACCAAGTTTCCTGAAAGTAGCATAGGGCATAATATTGATAGCGCCCCTCCATCAACAAGCATCTTGGTTAAAGGCTTGCCATTGACATATCCCTTCAAGTACAATGGTTTCGATGACGATTTTTAACTCGGCTTATCAAAGATTGCTTGCCGAGTCAACACAAGTTGAGCCATCGGGTCTCGGCATTCGCCTCATCAAAATCTGATATACCTCATCTTGCACTTCTTGGTCTTCGGGAGCTTTAAACTCTAATGGAATGAAGAACACCATGTTAGTATTAGCCGATGGGCCCCGTCCACCATCCTTTTTCTTAGGACGCCATACCGGCTTCTTTTCGGCTATTTCCCGCTTCATCTCTTGATTTCTCAAACGCTCGAACTCTTCTCTTCCTCGCTTTTCCGCACCGGAGGGCACCATTGACCTTTTTGCCATCTCGTAGGAGCTCTCTTCCGTAGTATGGACACTACTCGTGAGCCCATGTTTGGTCTCGCAAATCTTTTCCTCGATATCCATCAAAACCGTTTATTTTTAGGCGCCGATCGTTCTCGGAACTTTCATCCCAAGTCTATCATGAACGGGACGGCGGTTGACTCGAGATTGCCCGTACTGAATATTGATCACCGCATTCGGGGCAATTGTTTACGCGAGCAATTTCAAGCCTTCATTCCAACAAGAAATCCGAAGAAGGAACAATTCCAATGAGATTGCTCTTGCTCTCTCCCCGTACTCTTCTTGTTCCCTTTGGCGCACTTCGCTTCATATCTCCGACGTTCCGCCATGAACCTGCGCTCCTCCTCAATGTACTTTGCTGTTCCTCATCATACTCCATCTTCTTTTCCCATTGCCACTTATTCAATAAGTGTCGTGCCGTAACCCCGCGCTTCGGATCGCGTGTATTCGGCAATTTCCTTAGCCGCATCCGAAGTTTGACCCTTCTCTCGTTCGGCTATTCTTGAACTGCGCTTGTTGCACTTCCTCCTTGGTAACTTGCCGATTAGGGTCAACGAACCAATCTCTTTGGCTCTTTCGCATGTCGAACCTTCATCTTTCCCTTTTCCTTGGACTCACCGGCATCAACCATGCCTATGGAGAAAGAGACCATGTTCGAGGAACGGGTTCTTGTCTACTTTCATCTTGCCATCAAATCTTAAGTGTCCATCTTGAATAGCCTTCCGAATCTTTACTCGAACACTCGGCAATCATTGATATGATGAGAGTTTGTATCATGAAATCCACAAGACTTCTTATCCTTTACTCCTTCAAAGGGCGCGGATAGGATGTCCTTCGGCAGCTTAACGCGTCCTTCTTGGACCGATACAAAAAGAGCTTATCTCGCTTTATCGACATCAAAATCATAAGATCCCTTCGTCGCTTCACCCATCGATGATCGACCAAAGTAGGCTCTTTTGTCCAGTCAACTTCGCAGCCTACTTCATCTTCATCTTCATATTCGATGCTTCCTCCGTAAATCCCGATACATATCAACAGTTGCACTTTCTTCTTCGAAAATGAGCATCTCTTCGAACCCTTGGGCTTGATTGCTCATTTGCCGGCTTTTGTGCAAGCCGTCCAAGATCTTCAAACTCCATGCCGAATAGCTTGTCTCTAATATGTGGCAAAGCATGCCCGCAATGACCAATTGTGCAAGCCGATCATCGAATAGTCGAGAATAGCACATGTTCTTTGCTTCTCCGAATCTGCGGAGATACTCCATTGGTGTCTCGGTAGTTTTCATCCTCATAGACCACGATCAACCATCTTCTTCTCATTGGTTCCCGTATAAAAGTATGAATGGAACTTTTGCTCCAGTGCCCATGTACCAATGGAATTGGCCGGCGCGATGCAAACCATGTGAAAGCCGGCCTGTCGAGACATAGGAAAATATCTGATCCTCCAAGCTTCATCGCAGCAGCTTCTCCAAGTTGCATCGATATCTACCGACATGCTCAATGGTACTGGTATCATCCCGACCGAGAGAATTTGGTCAAATCCGTTGGTGGTTTAACTCTTGGTGGAAGAGCTACCCTATTGTACCATTCGGGAAAGGAGATTTGTATGCATATGTCGATGCTTTGGTTTCGGCCGAATTGATTCTGCATCATATCGCCATTCTGCTTTAGGAGCTCATCATTTGCATCTTTTGCTCCTCGTCTCCTAGAAGGCACTCCCGATGCACTCCCGTATCCCGGATTCGGCAAAGCATCCGAGCACCGTAATCGTGAATTCACTATACCCATCTCCATAGACACTCTTCGCAACTGTTTGCTTCGCCGGAGAAATCTTATAGCGAGATGCGGGTATATCTGTTGTCGCACCAAAAGCTACCCGACCATGAGTTTGCTGCTCGGTCACGGGAGGCTTCTCTTTTCCATCATGAATAGCTCCATCTTTGCTTGTACCGATTATCTCTTCTCCTCCAGTTGACTTCCCCGAAGATTGCCGAGTGTTGAAGTACACCGGCCCAAAGAAGCTCTCCAAATCTTGCTTCAAATCATTTGTCAACCGCCGGACCAAAAGTTTCAGCCATGATTTTGCGGAAGGTGCCCGAGAAAGCCGTGTTGTGATTCAACATAGTGTCTCCTACAGCTTTGTAGATGGCTCCAACTACCCTCTCGCATCTCCTCCTCGTCGGTAACATCGATCGACCCCCGAGAAGAACTCATGGCGTGCTTGCTTGATCATCACTCGCCACTCTTGTTCTTGGAAAAGGACATCGACATTTCGCTGAAATTGTTCCATTGCTTGCTCCACCATCCGGCGTTGCTCGCGGCGGCTCGTCCATGGTCACGTTCGAACGTGATCGTTGTCAATTTCCGATCCCATCTTATATTGAGAAGTTGTCCCACCGGCGTGCCAAAAGTGTGTTGACGCAAAATGTGATCACCCCGTCTCACACACGGCAAAGCCGGAAAGCCTAGCTTCAATCGGTGCCCGGTGTCGGAATCCGGTGGCGTGCCGATTTGACCTGAAAATCGACAAGGGATAAAACAAGTAAGATCATAACTCGGAACGTGCGGGTGAGACCAGACAGCTTCCATCTTTACGGCCCCGAAGCCACTTACGACGACACATAGCTATAGAAGCTATTTGCCAACGATGCGCTTCATTCGGCTAAAGTAACCTAACCGATGTAAACAGAATGATTTTGCCGAATACGGTAAATGAAGACATGTTTGAACAAGATTAAATCATCAAAGCATATCAAACTATATCTCATGTTTAAAGCATCATCAAGCACTAATAATTAAGGATAAGTAACTTATAAATATAAATCTACCAAATAACACATGCATAGGCTACTCCAACTAGTCTCGCCGCACGTCTAGCCTTCATAAACGCGTCGAGCATAAACCCAAGCAAGCTAATCCACCGCATGATACCACTCACTATGAACTTACACCACTCCTTACTACTAGATCAATCCACCGCATGATACAATCTAGCAATAAAGAGCTAAAAGCACGTAATTATCTAACGAGATCTATAGATACTTGCTACATGTGTAAGTATAACCGTATCGGCAAGATTGCCGAATCGGGGTCCATGAAGAAGGAACAAACAAGTAACATGTAAAAGGAGCCTATCGATTAAACCGATCTCTAGTCCACCGGATGACTAGCTCTAGAGTAACCCAAAGACCTGCATCTGCCGCACGGTACCCGGTCCTGTCAAGGCTTATCTACATATAACGTGAATGAACCCGCAACACGTGACAATCTAGATAGATCTAATTCGGCTATATGAGCTTGATCTACTCGATATTGAATAAGCATGAAAGGAACGATCAATAAGCCGAAAGAGTATCAATCTAGATTGGGCAAAAGAGTGTTGCAAATAATTAAACATTAAATAAAGCAAGCAACACATGATAACTTAATGAATCTATTAGATCATGCCAAATCTAAGAGAGCCGATAACTATCTTTACTCATGTCTTAATCCGCCGCACGATACAAGGCACAAGCAAAAACTTCCCATCATTAAGCTTAAATCCGCCGCACGATACTAAGCAAAACGGATGAGACTACTTGCATCACATCTAAATCCGCACGATACTAGACATGATAGCAAGGTTGCCGGACTTACGGAGGTCGACGGATCGATTGGCCCTCTCGAAGAACTCGACGACACGACTAAAGGACTCGAAAGGTGGCACGTAGCCGGTTGTATTGATTTGGTTGTGAACCCTTATTACAATGGTCGAGGGTTTATATTTATACCCTGGACAAAACATGAGTCCTAAGCACTTACGAACTATCTAACCAAAATTGGAAAGACAAAAACACGCTAACTCTATCCATAATCGGAGTCTTTGATCATCACGACTCCTTCCCTTTTCGATCAGCTTCCTTTTTCCTTTCTCCGCCTTCAAACAAAGCAGTTGCCGACCGCTTGGCCATTTGCCGAACACATGGAATTTAGCCGACCGCATATGCATTTGCCGAATCCTTCTCTCTGTCGCCTGCGGGTCCACCTGTCATATTCCTGACCAAATTCTGGTATTAACAGGTGTAGGCCGTGACCAATGGACGTTTGCAATCGTAAGTGAACATCGGACGTGACCATACATAGCGGCGCCCCTACACCTACCCGTGTGGTCCACACATGCCATATTTTCCGCATAAAACGTCGTTTTGGGCTTGTAGGTACTTTTGCATAGCCAAGCCATAGTAATTTTTGTACGTTGCCAAACCATGGTAAATTTCATGGATGGAGTTTCCCTACTAGTGCGAGTATGAACCATTTTTACATTTTTATGTGGTGGGGCCCTCGATTTTTTTGTCATCCGGTTCCTTCGGTCACGACGAATAGATATCGCCGACCGAGCCGTACTCTACGGCCTAGCGCTCGTCGCCCTAATAGGTGTAGGCCGTGACCAATGGACGTTTGCAATCGTAAGTGAACATCGGACGTGACCATACATAGCGGCGCCCCTACACCTACCCGTGTGGTCCACACATGCCATATTTTCCGCATAAAACGTCGTTTTGGGCTTGTAGGTACTTTTGCATAGCCAAGCCATAGTAATTTTTGTACGTTGCCAAACCATGGTAAATTTCCACGGATGGAGTTTCCCTACTAGTGCGAGTATGAACCATTTTTACATTTTTATGTGGTGGGGCCCTCGATTTTTTTGTCATCTGGTTCCTTCGGTCACGACGAATAGATATCAGCTCGACCGAGCCGTACTCTACGGCCTAGCGCTCGTCGCCTTAATAGGTGTAGGCCGTGACCAATGGACGTTTGCAATCGTAAGTGAACATCGGACGCGACCATACATAGCGGCGCCCCTACACCTACCCGTGTGGTCCACACATGCCATATTTTCCGCATAAAACGTCGTTTTGGGCTTGTAGGTACTTTTGCATAGCCAAGCCATAGTAATTTTTGTACGTTGCCAAACCATGGTAAATTTCCATGGATGGAGTTTCCCTACTAGTGCGAGTATGAACCATTTTTACATTTTTATGTGGTGGGGCCTCGATTTTTTGTCATCCGGTTCCTTCGGTCACGACGAATAGATATCGCTCGACCGAGCCGTACTCTACGGCCTAGCGCTCGTCGCCCCTAATAGGTGTAGGCCGTGACCAATGGACGTTTGCAATCGTAAGTGAACATCGGACACGACCATACATAGCGGCGCCCTACACCTACCCGTGTGGTCCACACATGCCATATTTTCCGCATAAAACGTCGTTTTGGGCTTGTAGGTACTTTTGCATAGCCAAGCCATAGTAATTTTTGTACGTTGCCAAACCATGGTAAATTTCAATGGATGGAGTTTCCCTACTAGTGCGAGTATGAACCATTTTTACATTTTTATGTGGTGGGGCCCTCGATTTTTTTTGTCATCTGGTTCCTTCGGTCACGACGAATAGATATCAGCTCGACCGAGCCGTACTCTACGGCCTAGCGCTCGTCGCCCTAATAGGTGTAGGCCGTGACCAATGGACGTTTGCAATCGTAAGTGAACATCGGACGTGACCATACATAGCGGCGCCCCTACACCTACCCGTGTGGTCCACACATGCCATATTTTCCGCATAAAACGTCGTTTTGGGCTTGTAGGTACTTTTGCATAGCCAAGCCATAGTAATTTTTGTACGTTGCCAAACCATGGTAAATTTCCACGATGGAGTTTCCCTACTAGTGCGAGTATGAACCATTTTTACATTTTTATGTGGTGGGGCCCTCGATTTTTTTGTCATCCGGTTCCTTCGGTCACGACGAATAGATATCAGCTCGACCGAGCCGTACTCTACGGCCTAGCGCTCGTCGCCCTAATAGGTGTAGGCCATGACCAATGGACGTTTGCAATCGTAAGTGAACATCGGACGCGACCATACATAGCGGCGCCCCTACACCTACCCGTGTGGTCCACACATGCCATATTTTCCGCATAAAACGTCGTTTTGGGCTTGTAGGTACTTTTGCATAGCCAAGCTATAGTAATTTTTGTATGTTGCCAAACCATGGTAAATTTCCACGGATGGAGTTTCCCTACTAGTGCGAGTATGAACCATTTTTACATTTTTATGTGGTGGGGCCCTCGATTTTTTTGTCATCTGGTTCCTTCGGTCACGACGAATAGATATCAGCTCGACCGAGCCGTACTCTACGGCCTAGCGCTCGTCGCCCTAATAGGTGTAGGCCGTGACCAATGGACGTTTGCAATCGTAAGTGAACATCGGACGCGACCATACATAGCGGCGCCCTACACCTACCCGTGTGGTCCACACATGCCATATTTTCCGCATAAAACGTCATTTTGGGCTTGTAGGTACTTTTGCATAGCCAAGCCATAGTAATTTTTGTACGTTGCCAAACCATGGTAAATTTCCACCGATGGAGTTTCCCTACTAGTGCGAGTATGAACCATTTTTACATTTTTATGTGGTGGGGCCCTCGATTTTTTTGTCATCCGGTTCCTTCGGTCACGACGAATAGATATCGCCGACCGAGCCGTACTCTACGGCCTAGCGCTCGTAGCCCTAATAGGTGTAGGCCGTGACCAATGGACGTTTGCAATCGTAAGTGAACATCGGACGCGACCATACATAGCGGCGCCCTACACCTACCCGTGTGGTCCACACATGCCATATTTTCCGCATAAAACGTCATTTTGGGCTTGTAGGTACTTTTGCATAGCCAAGCCATAGTAATTTTTGTACGTTGCCAAACCATGGTAAATTTCCACGATGGAGTTTCCCTACTAGTGCGAGTATGAACCATTTTTACATTTTTATGTGGTGGGGCCCTCGATTTTTTTGTCATCCGGTTCCTTCTGGCCACGACGAATAGATATCGCCGACCGAGCCGTACTCTACGGCCTAGCGCTCGTCGCCCTAATAGGTGTAGGCCGTGACCAATGGACGTTTGCAATCGTAAGTGAACATCGGACGTGACCATACATAGCGGCGCCCATACACCTACCCGTGTGGTCCGCACATGCCATATTTTCCGCATAAAACGTCGTTTTGGGCTTGTAGGTACTTTTGCATAGCCAAGCCATAGTAATTTTTGTACGTTGCCAAACCATGGTAAATTTCCACCGATGGAGTTTCCCTACTAGTGTGAGTATGAACCATTTTTACATTTTTATGTGGTGGGGCCCTCGATTTTTTTGTCATCCGGTTCCTTCGGTCACGACGAATAGATATCGCCGACTCGACCGAGCCGTACTCTACGGCCTAGCGCTCGTCGCCCTAATAGGTGTAGGCCGTGACCAATGGACGTTTGCAATTGTAAGTGAACACCATACATAGCGGCGCCCCTACACCTACCCGTGTGGTCCACACAAGCCATATTTTCCGCATAAAACGTCGTTTTGGGCTTGTAGGTACTTTTGCATAGCCAAGCCATAGTAATTTTTGTACGTTGCCAAACCATGGTAAATTTCCACGATGGAGTTTCCCTACTAGTGCGAGTATGAACCATTTTTACATTTTTATGTGGTGGGGCCCTCGATTTTTTTGTCATCCGGTTCCTTCTGGTCACGACGAATAGATATCGCCGACCGAGCCGTACTCTACGGCCTAGCGCTCGTCGCCCTAATAGGTGTAGGCCGTGACCAATGGACGTTTGCAATCGTAAGTGAACATCGGACGTGACCATACATAGCGGCGCCCCTACACCTACCCGTGTGGTCCACACAAGCCATATTTTCCGCATAAAACGTCGTTTTGGGCTTGTAGGTACTTTTGCATAGCCAAGCCATAGTAATTTTTGTACGTTGCCAAACCATGGTATATTTCCACTGATGGAGTTTCCCTACTAGTGCGAGTATGAACAATTTTTACATTTTTATGTGGTGGGGCCCTCGATTTTTTTGTCATCTGGTTCCTTCGGTCACGACGAATAGATATCAGCTCGACCGAGCCGTACTCTACGGCCTAGCGCTCGTCGCCCTAATAGGTGTAGGCCGTGACCAATGGACGTTTGCAATCGTAAGTGAACATCAGACGCGACCATACATAGCGGCGCCCCTACACCTACCCGTGTGGTCCACACATGCCATATTTTCCGCATAAAACGTCGTTTTGGGCTTGTAGGTACTTTTGCATAGCCAAGCTATAGTAATTTTTGTACGTTGCCAAACCATGGTAAATTTCCACGGATGGAGTTTCCCTACTAGTGCGAGTATGAACCATTTTTACATTTTTATGTGGTGGGGCCCTCGATTTTTTTGTCATCCGGTTCCTTCGGTCACGATGAATAGATATCGCCGACCGAGCCGTACTCTACGGCCTAGCGCTCGTTGCCCTAATAGGTGTAGGCCGTGACCAATGGACGTTTGCAATCGTAAGTGAACATCGGACGCGACCATACATAGCGGCGCCCTACACCTACCCGTGTGGTCCACACATGCCATATTTTCCGCATAAAACGTCATTTTGGGCTTGTAGGTACTTTTGCATAGCCAAGCCATAGTAATTTTTGTACGTTGCCAAACCATGGTAAATTTCCACGATGGAGTTTCCCTACTAGTGCGAGTATGAACTATTTTTACATTTTTATGTGGTGGGGCCCTCGATTTTTTTGTCATCCGGTTCCTTCGGTCACGACGAATAGATATCGCCGACCGAGCCGTACTCTACGGCCTAGCGCTCGTCGCCCTAATAGGTGTAGGCCGTGACCAATGGACGTTTGCAATCGTAAGTGAACATCGGACGCGACCATACATAGCGGCGCCCTACACCTACCCGTGTGGTCCACATGCCATATTTTCCGCATAAAACGTCGTTTTGGGCTTGTAGGTACTTTTGCATAGCCAAGCTATAGTAATTTTTGTACGTTGCCAAACCATGGTAAATTTCCACGGATGGAGTTTCCCTACTAGTGCGAGTATGAACCATTTTTACATTTTTATGTGGTGGGGCCCTCGATTTTTTTGTCATCCGGTTCCTTCGGTCACGACGAATAGATATCGCCGACCGAGCCGTACTCTACGGCCTAGCGCTCGTCGCCCTAATAGGTGTAGGCCATGACCAATGGACGTTTGCAATCGTAAGTGAACATCGGACGCGACCATACATAGCGGCGCCCTACACCTACCCGTGTGGTCCACACAAGCCATATTTTCCGCATAAAACGTCGTTTTGGGCTTGTAGGTACTTTTGCATAGCCAAGCCATAGTAATTTTTGTACGTTGCCAAACCATGGTAAATTTCCACTGATGGAGTTTCCCTACTAGTGCGAGTATGAACCATTTTTACATTTTTATGTGGTGGGGCCCTCGATTTTTTTGTCATCTCGGTTCCTTCGGCCACGACGAATAGATATCGCTCGACCGAGCCGTACTCTACGGCCTAGCGCCGCGCCCTAATAGGTGTAGGCCGTGACCAATGGACGTTTGCAATCGTAAGTGAACATCGGACGTGACCATACATAGCGGCGCCCCTACACCTACCCGTGTGGTCCACACAAGCCATATTTTCCGCATAAAACGTCGTTTTGGGCTTGTAGGTACTTTTGCATAGCCAAGCCATAGTAATTTTTGTACGTTGCCAAACCATGGTATATTTCCACTGATGGAGTTTCCCTACTAGTGCGAGTATGAACTATTTTTACATTTTTATGTGGTGGGGCCCTCGATTTTTTTGTCATCTCGGTTCCTTCGGTCACGACGAATAGATATCGCCGACGAGCCGTACTCTACGGCCTAGCGCTCGTCGCCCTAATAGGTGTAGGCCGTGACCAATGGACGTTTGCAATCGTAAGTGAACATCGGACGCGACCATACATAGCGGCGCCCCTACACCTACCCGTGTGGTCCACACATGCCATATTTTCCGCATAAAACGTCGTTTTGGGCTTGTAGGTACTTTTGCATAGCCAAGCTATAGTAATTTTTGTACGTTGCCAAACCATGGTAAATTTCCACGGATGGAGTTTCCCTACTAGGGCGAGTATGAACCATTTTTACATTTTTATGTGGTGGGGCCCTCGATTTTTTTGTCATCTGGTTCCTTCGGTCACGATGAATAGATATCGCCGACCGAGCCGTACTCTACGGCCTAGCGCTCGTCGCCCTAATAGGTGTAGGCCGTGACCAATGGACGTTTGCAATCGTAAGTGAACATCGGACGCGACCATACATAGCGGCGCCCCCTACACCTACCCGTGTGGTCCACACATGCCATATTTTCCGCATAAAACGTCATTTTGGGCTTGTAGGTACTTTTGCATAGCCAAGCCATAGTAATTTTTGTACGTTGCCAAACCATGGTAAATTTCCACGATGGAGTTTCCCTACTAGTGCGAGTATGAACCATTTTTACATTTTTATGTGGTGGGGCCCTCGATTTTTTTGTCATCCGGTTCCTTCGGTCACGACGAATAGATATCGCCGACCGAGCCGTACTCTACGGCCTAGCGCTCGTCGCCCTAATAGGTGTAGGCCGTGACCAATGGACGTTTGCAATCGTAAGTGAACATCGGACGTGACCATACATAGCGGCGCCCTACACCTACCCGTGTGGTCCACACATGCCATATTTTCCGCATAAAACGTCGTTTTGGGCTTGTAGGTACTTTTGCATAGCCAAGCCATAGTAATTTTTGTACGTTGCCAAACCATGGTAAATTTCCACGATGGAGTTTCCCTACTAGTGCGAGTATGAACCATTTTTACATTTTTATGTGGTGGGGCCCTCGATTTTTTTGTCATCTAGTTCCTTCGGTCCACGACGAATAGATATCACCGACCGAGCCGTACTCTACGGCCTAGCGCTCGTCGCCCTAATAGGTGTAGGCCGTGACCAATGGACGTTTGCAATCGTAAGTGAACATCGGACGCGACCATACATAGCGGCGCCCCTACACCTACCCGTGTGGTCCACACAAGCCATATTTTCCGCATAAAACGTCGTTTTGGGCTTGTAGGTACTTTTGCATAGCCAAGCCATAGTAATTTTTGTACGTTGCCAAACCATGGTAAATTTCCACTGATGGAGTTTCCCTACTAGTGCGAGTATGAACCATTTTTACATTTTTATGTGGTGGGGCCCTCGATTTTTTGTCATCTGGTTCCTTCGGTCACGACGAATAGATATCACCTCGACCGAGCCGTACTCTACGGCCTAGCGCTCGTCGCCCTAATAGGTGTAGGCCGTGACCAATGGACGTTTGCAATCGTAAGTGAACATCGGACGCGACCATACATAGCGGCGCCCCTACACCTACCCGTGTGGTCCACACATGCCATATTTTCCGCATAAAACGTCATTTTGGGCTTGTAGGTACTTTTGCATAGCCAAGCCATAGTAATTTTTGAACGTTGCCAAACCATGGTAAATTTCCACTGATGGAGTTTCCCTACTAGTGTGAGTATGAACCATTTTTACATTTTTATGTGGTGGGGCCCTCGATTTTTTTGTCATCCGGTTCCTTCTGGTCACGACGAATAGATATCGCCGACCGAGCCGTACTCTACGGCCTAGCGCTCATCGCCCTAATAGGTGTAGGCCATGACCAATGGACGTTTGCAATCGTAAGTGAACATCGGATGCGACCATACATAGCGGTGCCCCTACACCTACCCGTGTGGTCCACACATGCCATATTTTCCGCATAAAACGTCTGTTGACGCAAAATGTGACCACCCGTTGCCAAACCATGTGTTGACGCAAAATGTGACCACCCGGACAACAAGCCTAGCTTCAATCGGGTGCCCGGCGTGTCCGAATCCGTGGCGTGCCGCCGATTTGACCTGAAAATCGACAAGGGATAAAACAAGAAGATCATAACCGGAACGTGCCGGGTGAGACCGCATGCTTCCATCTTTACGGCCCCGGCCACTTACGACGACATATAGCTATGGAAGCTATCTCGCCAACAGATGCGCCTTCATTCGGCTAAAGTAACATAACCGATGTAAACAACAAACTAGCCGAATATAGTAGATGAAGACATGTTTGAACAAGATTAAATCATTAAAACATATCAAACTACATCTCATGTTTAAAGCATCATCAAGCACTAAAATTAAGAATAAGTAACTTATAAATATAAATCGACTAAACAACACATGCATAGGCTACTCCAACTAGTCTCGCCGCACGTCTAGCCTTCATAAACCCGTCGAGCATAAACTCAAGCAAGCTAATCCACCGCATGATACCACTCACTATGAATTTACACCACTCCTTGCTACTAGATCAATCCACCGCATGATACAATCTAGCAATAAAGAGCTAAAAGCACATAATTATCTAACAGATCTATAGATACTTGCTACATGTATAAGCATAACCGTATCGACAAGATTGCCGAATCGGGGTCCATGAAGAAGGAACAAACAAGTAACATATAGAGGAGCCTATCGATTAAACCGATCTCTAGTCCACCTAGATGACTAGTTCTAGAGTAACCCAAAGACCTCGCATCTCGCCGCACGGTACCCGGTCCCGTCAAGGCTTATCTACATATAACGTGAATGAACCCGCAACATGTAACAATCTAGATCGATCTAATTCGGCTATATGAGCTTGATCTACTCGGTATTGAATAAGCATGAAAGGAACGATCAACAAACCGAAAGAGTATCAATCTAGATTGGGCAAAAGAGTGTTGCAAATAATTAAACATTAAATAAAGCATGCAACACGTGATAACTTAATGAATCTATTAGATTTTGCCAAATCTAAAAGAGCCGATAACTAGCCTCTAAGCTTAGATCTTAGCCCGCCGCACGACTCATGACCTAATCGTGAGAAACTTTGGTAACTAGCTCCTAGCTAATCTTAGCCCGCCGCACGACTCATGACTAACATGGAACCCTCTTGATTCAATGCTTAAATCCACCGCATGATACTAAGCATTGCAACAAGACTTCTTGCATCATTATCTAAATCCACCGCATGATACTAGACATGATAACAAGGTTGCCGGACTTACGGAGGTCGACGGATCGATTGGCCCTCTCGAAGAACTCGACGACACGACTAAAAGGACTCGAAGGATGGCGCGTAGCCGGTTGTATTGATTTGGTTGTGAACCCTTATTACAATGGTCGAGGGTTTATATTTATACCCCGGACGTAACATGAGTCCTAAGCACTTACGAACTATCTAAACAAAATTGGAAAGACCGACACGCTAACTCTATCCATAATCGGAGTCCTTGACTATCACGACTCCTTCCCTTTCGGTCGCCTTCATCTTCCCTTTTGTCGTCTTCAAACGAAGCCGTTACCGACCGCTTCATTGTTTACCGAATACACGGAAATTAGCCGACCGCATACGCATTTGCCGAATTACTCTCCCCGCTTCCCCGCGGGTCCACCCGTCATATTCTTGACCAAATTCTCGGTGTTAACACATGCCCCCTCAATTTCGAGATAAAAGGATTTTATTTTGAAATTGACCGTAAGCGCTTTCTTCCGCCTAGGTCATCACCACCAGCCGCCCGCAGCCGCCACCCGAGATCTCGTGCTCGTCGCGTCTTCAATGGCGATGGACACTTCAACCACTCCATCATGGCAACAAGAACCCAAGAAGAGTTTCTAGAGGTAACCCTACCCGCTTTTCCTATTCGGCAATTTTTTTAAATCGCTTCTCGACGCACTTCTTTGATCCATTCACTTCAATTTCTTCTTGAAGGAAATGAAGAATGAGATCTTAATCTCCAATCTTGCGTGTCCCGGATCATTTTTCTTGGTCCGATGGGAGACCCCAACCCGAGGGATTTTATTGAAAGGGAAACTTTGAGGATCCCATTTAAATCTAGGATTGCCCCTTCAAATAGATGGCCAAACACTTTCAAGACCTGGCCCCTTCCTTCAATCACAGGATGGCGCGATTGGTACCGTAGGATGCAATCCAGAATAGCGATTTCGGGAATCTCAAGACATTCAAGACTGTCTCGGAGCTTTCTTTAGCCGAAATGCCGAGAAATGACTCCTCTTGATAGCCGCTTCCCACTTTTGGTCCGATGCTATCAATGCATTTGTCTTCGGTCATGGCCCAATGTCGCTACTCTATCGACATTTTCATGATGACGGTCTCGAATATCACCAAACCAACCTACCCCTTCAAATACAAAAGCACTAGCTCACGTATGCGCTTAAATCGAGGAGGTTGGGCCAAGTATGTTCGACTTATGCTTCAACCGGCCCCGTGTCTCGATAAAGAATATAGGGCCTTTATGAACATGTGGTTATGCATTCATCTTCTCGTGGCAAATCCAATGAGCCCACTCGAATCACATAGTGATGGCCAAGAATTGGCCGCAGTGCAAGCCGATTCCTTTGGGCAAATATCTCGTTGGGAGCATTCTACCACATGATGCATCAAATCACCGTCCAAATGAGGAATCAAGGTGAAATTTCCTCGTGTTAATGGACCATGGTGGCTTCTTCAAATGTGGTTGCAACTATATATGCATCGATTGTTTCGTTGATCTCCACAACCTGAATTTTCCTTCAATCAACTATGCTTGAAGGTGAAGATCCCGCATACAAGTCCTGTCGACATATGGAGAAGCCGCATCTTCAATCACCATTGACTTGGACCTGGGCCATCTTTTCAAGATCTTCTACAAGGGATTCAACCATGTGCTCTGGTTCCCCTACCGAGAGAATGAAAATTTGACACTTCCCCGCAGATTTAGCTATGAGCCGGGCTGCATAGATGATGATTCTAAGGACATCTACAATTCCTTCATCAAACCCCGTGCCTTGCCGCAGAATTTCATCATGGCCGGTTGATAAGTTCAACTTATGAATTTTATAATCCAAACATGGTTGCCGTGCGCTTTGGACTTGGTCAATTGCCCCCAAGGCCATATTTCTCAAGTATCATCGTGCCTAGAGAGTCATTGCTGAACAAGATCGAGGCCAATAAAGTTTTCAATCTTGGATGCAAGCTTCCAAAGATATGAACCCAATCCTCTAGTGATAATTGAAGCCGTTCATCCTTCATTCAACCTCGTGGCAGGAGTGGCATTCTCATATTTTCGTAGCACAAGTCCATCCTTTATGCCAAGTCTTGATGCCCTCATTCTCTTCTGATGATGTGGTACATGCTTATGGCTGCCTTAAATTTCATGTCTCTCGTTCGTTTCTAATCATTCTTTTTGAACAGACATTGCTCCTCCAAGTCCTCCGTAAGTCCAATATTGGCAACCCGGCCCTTGTGCTACTCTCGGGGCATGATGCTCCAAGTTTATCGTGTTCAACAAAATTCCCGCGATGACACAAGGTTCTCCCGAAGGATCTCAAGAGAAAAACTCCTACTTCCCCTATCAAGGACACCGCAGCTCCCAAGAAAACAAGATCAAAGAAAGCTAAGCCACTCCCTCGTATGAATGCTTTTTGATTTCTTATTTTCCACCTGTAAATGTATTTGCACTCATCACTTTCTCTTAATAGATACAGTCAATCCTCAAAGTCCCGACAGGGTGGTGATCCCGGATAACTCCCCGATACTTCTATTGGCCAAGCAAATGCCAATGAATCTCGCTAGCAATCCCGGTATGTTCTCATATTTGTTACTTTCATCTTTTCATTCACACACCAAACTTATCTTATCTTATCCGATAATCAACAAAGAACAAGAAACTTCTCCTCATCAGTGTGTGATCAAGCAGTGAACAAGGAAAAGTAGCGTAAGAGATCCCTTCTCACCAGCCGATGAACAATCGTGTAATCGGGAGGAGCAGAGAAAAATCCCCTCACCGAGCACCGGACAAAGAGAAGCGAAACTCTTCCTCATCAATCGTGAGAAGCAACAGAAAAATTCTTCTCCAAGATATACCAGATTTAACTCCTTCGGCAATCCAAGATGCATCAACAAGCCATGACACCGCTAACCTTGAGGTGGCAACCGCATTAGTCACTCAAAGTCTTGATGCTACCGATCAAGTCCTTGTCGAAGAGGTATTATCTTGATCTTTTCCTCAATCATTCCCTATTTGAACTAAGTCATTCTTGGCCAAGAATAAATTCTCCTCCCGTTATCGTGGTACCGCTCTCCAACAGACTAGCTTTTCTCTTATTGCCGAAGAGTTTGCCGATGATGACGAAGTCTCCTCCAAATCGGCAACTATCATCGAGGATCAAGTTAAGCTGAAGGCCATAATCTCATTCTTGGAGAGAGATATCGTTGACCTGACTCGAGAATCTGACAAAATAAGGGAAATAGCAGAGCCACTTGGCCAAGAGCTCCCTTCTGACCTCAAGGATGCTATAAACGCTTTGTCTCATCTTGACGACCACTTTGTCGTTGTCAAGAGAGCATATAAGAACATATCCGACAAGGCCATCTTAGAGACCGGCAAGGCAACCGTAAAACAAAGCAGTTAAAGAGCTCTACTCAATTTAAATCAGCCAAACAGCTTCGGGACACCTTGGAGCCGGAGTTGCAGAGCATGAAAGATGAGAGGACTAGACTCAAGCAGCCCAGCTTGGCTCAATTGGATGCCAACATTCAATCTCATGAAGCCAAACTTGCCAATCTCGCCACCCATTGACTCGGCCAAGACCAAGATAAGCTCTCTTATCAAAGAGACCAAGCAAATCGAGGGTAGATTGCAGCAGATCCAAAGCTCAAGTTGAAGATAAAAGAGCTCTTGATGAAGTTAATAGAATCAAGGCCGATGCTCAACACCATCGCCTTATCCGAATGTGTAAACTTCGGCTTGTATGATGATACATGTAAACATTATGCTCGAATGCATTGCATTCGGCAATTTATTTCCTCCCGATTTAATATTTTGTTTTTCTCTTTCTTCTCTCGTTCGTTATCATTCGGCCGCTCTTGAATGTGATTATACTTTCACCCGTGCAAATCAACCGAACATAACCGCCGTAGGCTCCAAGTGTTTGCTTTAACCGAATAGCTTCCATCGCCTATTTTGCCGACCGAGCGTATGGGTAACCGACCGCCGTGGTGATGGGCTCGGCCCAACTCAACATAGGCCCATAAGTGTGGAAAACCCTATCTCGTCGTTTGGCTTTCCCTTGCAGCCTCGCCACGGCTCCCCGTTCATAAATAGGACCAATCGGCTCCCACCATCATCACACAAGCACAAGCAAAGCTTGCCATCACCCTCAATCTCTTCCACTTCCTCTTCGCCTTCAAGCTCCAAGAAACCCCCACCACCATCCATGGCGAGCGGCGGAGATCGCAACAAGCGTCCCGCCCAGACGAGGCAGAGGGCAGCAAGAACCCGCGCCGGCGGTGAAATCTTCAACCCCTTGAGCCGCGCTGCTTTTTTTGATAATTTTTACCCGATCTGAATTTCTCGCCCTTGCGGTTGTTCATCTTCTCGATCCGTTTCGTGGTTATCAACACCGGCGACTACGCCGCCAACATCCGGAGGCGGGTCGCCCGGCCGGCACCCACACCGCTTCTTCCGCTCCCGCTCCCGCTCCCGTGGCGGACGCGGCGGGAGGGAAGCAGCCGTCGTGGCCGCTGCCTCGCAGAAGAGACAATCTCCTCATCTTGTCCGTGATTTTTCCGATTTAGCCGATTTTAATTGCACCCCGTTTGTAGGACGGCGAGGATCGCACCGGCCAATGGCGCTTCCTCGGCGCCGGCCATGGCGCTTCGACGCTTTCTTCGCCTGGGCCTGGGCTCCGGCTCCCAGCCTCGCCCGGCTCGCTTCCAGCCTCCGCACCGACTGGCTGCCTCATCGGGTCGGCCTCGTACGCTTCCCATATGGGAGAGGAACGACGAGGAGATCCCGCCGCATGCCCGCTATGACGCCGCCGCGTACCGGGCCGGAGCGGATGAGGCGATGGAGCTTCTTGGTGAAGAAACCAAGAAGTTCGGGATCGCTCACCGGAGTTGGAGGACAACCGCCGGGCAGATGAGCGAGGCCATCACCGCATTTGCTCTTTTGCCGATTGCCTTTCGATCCCCGTTCTTCCCGATTCGTCTCGCTCACCGATCCATCTTAACCCTTTTCTTTGCAGACCTCACCGCGGAGCCGGACCGCTTGAAGGTGGCGGCGACGGCGGCGGCCAACCACGTGAACGCCTGTGGGGCGACGCCGGAGGATCGCCTAGAGGCGGTGCCTCGGTCAGTCGATCAGTTGCCCTTCATGGCGTGCGCCGGCACCGCGCTCGGCCGGCGGGCATGTCGTCCCGGACCGGGACGACTACACTACGATGCACCGGCTTCCGGACGGGCTTCCCATGAGGTCGACGGCATCGAGGGCCTCCGGGGGCGTACGACGACCACGCCGAGGCCATGGCCAACGCCACCAACCTGCAGTCCGGTTCTCAACAAGCTCTTCACCAATGAAGAGGAGTAGCTTGTATTAGGATTGGCGCGGTTGTAAATAAAACTTAAATGAAGAATGTTGGCCGTCGGCTTGATCTTGCTTATCTCGTGATGGTGTTTATCTCGTTGCATTTGCTTTTCGCAAATTTTTTCCTTAGCTAGAACTTGATCGCAACATTCTTCCGAACGAAATCTCCCGAATCGCGTGACATCGCCTTAGCCGATTAGATCTCGATCCTGTTCCACGATTTGACGGTTTGTAGTGTAGCACTTCAATTCCCTTTATCTTCTCCCGATAAACCTATCACCGAGAGGTAAGATCAAACTGTTCACTTATACTTTTAAAAAAAAATCGACTAAAGGCGATACAACTGTATCGGCTATTTTTGTTCTGAAGACGATACACACGATATCGGCTATCTCTCCACTAGAGGCGATAATATTATCGGTTATTTCTTCCCAACCTCTTTCCTTTACTCTGAAGGCGATTTTATTCAATCGGCTATACCACGCTTACGTCATAATCACAATTAAGATCCAACTTCGATACTTGGAAAAAACTTCTTAAGGTATCTGCCATTGATGGCTCTAGTAAGTTCCTCTCCAAACAGCGTTTTTAATATATACGCATTACCAAAGTGCACAACCGACAACCCGAAAAGGTCCTTCCCAATTCGGAGACCACTTGCCGAATATTCTCGTCTTTGGTACCAATTGGCAATATTGTTTTCCAAACCAATTCTCCTTCGCAAATTGCTTAATCTTAACTCTCTTGTTGTAGTACTTGGCAACACGTATTTTATTCTTCTCAATATTCTCCAAGGCCTTAAGACGAATCAAATGCAAATCTTCTAACTCATCCATCATCGATCCTTATAATCTTTTTCTCACAGTCCTTTTGTAATTCAACTCTCCTTGATCCCGATTGCAACTCCCAAGGCATCACAAAGATTATGTCCATAAACCAACTCATATGGAGATGCTTGTGTGGACCCATGACAAGCCATTCGGTAAGCCCACAATGCTTCATTAAGGACCAAGTGCCATCTCCTTGGCTTCTCATCGATTTTCTTCTCGAATAATTTTGATCATGATCTTATTTGACGCCTCGCTTGGCCATTGGCTTGTGCATAATAAGGAGAAGAATTATACAATCTTATCCCCATGTTTTCGGCAAAATCACAAAACTCAAGAAGTGAACTGAGTCCCCGATCGCTTGTAATGGTCTCGTGGAATCCCAAACCTATGAATTATATGTTCCTTGACAAAACCGATCATATTTTCTCGATGTGACCTTTTTCAAAGGGATAGCTTCAACCCACTTGGTGAAATAATCTGTTGCTAGCAACACAAACTTGTGTCCTTTGCTAGATGGAGGATTGATCTGTCCAATTAAATCTATACCCCATCCTCCGAACGGCCAAGGTTTAATTATCGGATTCGAAGATGCAGTGTGCTCTTGAACATTACCAAATATCTCGACAATCTCGACACCCTTTGTAATATTCAAAGCAATCCTCCAACATAGTCGGCCAAAAGTACCCCGTCCTCCTTATTATCCATTTCATTCGGTAAGCCGACCGATGTGCACCACAAGCTCCTTCATGGACTTCAAACATAATCTTCTTAGCTTCTTCTTGGTTCAAGCATTTGAGCAACACTCCATCTATAGACTTGTGGTACAACCGATCATCAAGAAGCACAAATTTAAGTGCCTTATACCCGAGCCTCCGGAAACTCTTTGAGATGGATCTTTCGATAATTGATAATGTCACTTCTCCAATCATTACTTATCCGATCGAATTGAAAACATCTTCTTCTCGCGTATAGACTTCATGATTTTCCCGATATCCGTATGCTTGAGCTAATTTATTTGCTTCTCCATTGTGCTCTCGGGTATATGATGCAAAGTAACTACCGAAAAACTTTTCTAAGTTCCCTACATTGTTCATGGTACCCTTGCAGTACATCATTTTTGCATTCATATTGTCCTCGTCAACCGATTGATTACCAATTCAGAATCACCAAATACCTCAACAAGAATGCCTTCGCCTACCAACAATAGCTGAAGCCCTCTAAGCAAAGCCTCATACTCGCTTGGTTGTTAGTGACAGATATTCAATTGAAAAAGCAAACTCAAATATCTTTCCACGTGGGGATATCAAAAGAATACCAAAGACCACCACCTTTGTCACATGATGATCCATCAAAAAATAATGCCCATGGGGCAATGTTAATCATATCGACGATAAATCACGATGTTGAGTAATAAAATCGGCAATTGCCTGTCCTTTCACCGCTTTTGCCGACTCATACTTTAAATTAAACTCGATAGTGCTAATACCCACTTGCCGATTCTCCCACTTAAAATCGGCATTGACAACATGTGCTTAATTACATCAAAACTAGATATAACCACACATTCGGCATTTAATAAATAGTGCCGAAATTTGGTGCATGAGTAATAAACACACAAACAAACAGCTTTTCTATAGCCGAATACCTTGTTTCAGATCTAACAGCTTTTCGGCTAAGGTAAGCTATTACTCTCTCTTTCCCATCAAACTCTTGCATAAGGGCCGATCCTATTGTTAGGCTATCGGCCGCCACATACAAACTTGAAAGGCTTCTCAAGTTGTGGAGGTACCAACACGGCGGTGCCTTCATATATTGCTTGATTTCATCAAAAGCCTTTTGCCGTATGTCACCCTGCATAAATTTCTGATCTTTCTTGAGCTTCAACAATGGAGAGAAAGGCAACACTCTTTCGATAAATTGGATATGAATCTTCTCACGAAATTGACCTTGCCCAAAGAATGATTGCAATTCGTAAGGTTAGTTGGGGGCACAACTTTGTCTATTGCCTCCATGCTCTTTTTTCCAACTTCTATCCCTCCTTTGTGAATCAAGAACCCTAAAAACTCACCACCGAGACTCCAAAAGCACACTTGTTTGGATTCATCTTTAAGCCATGTCTCCTTGTGCACTCCAAAGTCTTCCTTAAATCGGCTAAATGTCCTTTATGGTCTCTCGGATTTGACTACTACATCATCAATATAAATTTCTACAATCTTGCCGATTAACTCATGAAAGATATAGTTCATGGCTCTCCGATAAGTTGCACCAAATTCTTCAATCCAAATGTCATCACTATCCACTCAAACAATCCAATGTGACCAGACATCCGAATGCGCCTTTGCAATATCTTCAACCGCCATGAAAATTTGATTGTAGCCAAGATTGCCATCCATAAACCGATAACTTCATAACCTCGCCGCCGCATCCACTAACAAATCGGCAACCGGCATTGGGTATCCATCCATTGGAGTAGCTTTGTTGAGATCTCTCGAAATCTATGCATACCCTCATCTTTCCATTCTTCTTGTAGACAGTACTATATTTGAAATCCATTCTCGCATACCCGCATGGCCGAATAAAG
This sequence comes from Themeda triandra, assembly GCA_018135685.1. Lineage (NCBI taxonomy): Eukaryota > Viridiplantae > Streptophyta > Magnoliopsida > Poales > Poaceae > Themeda > Themeda triandra. The sequence continues at coordinate 16,217 of JAENPR010002696.1, read as the reverse complement.
TTTGCTTCAATTAATCTCTCAATCTCTTTCTTTACATCGGCCAACACCTCCTCTTTATAGATTTTCCGTGGAGGTTGTTTGAAAGGACGAAATCCAGGTTTTATAGGCAACTTTATGCTCAACAATTGATCGATCCAACCCAGCATCTCTGTAATCCCAAGCAAAACAATCTTTGAACTCATTCAAGAACTCTATTAACTCCAATTTATATTCTCGGGTCTAAATTTGCACCGATATACATCGGCCTTGACTTTGTGCTATCACCAACATTGATTTCTTCTAATTTGTCGGCCGACATGAAACCATGACCCAGCTTGCCTTTGTTGCCATCGATTGGATTGCCCATTAAAAGTTACCGTCGAGCCGATCGCTTGATCGGCCGTTGATCCCCGTCGAACACATTGACAGACCTTCTTTCCATACTTTACCCGAAAGACAATCTAGTCCATCATACTCCCAATAAGCAGGCTCGGAAGTGGCAACACTCACCGAATCATCACTGAACAACTTCTACATCATCTCCTACCCACCGAATAAGGATTTGATGCATAGTTGAGGGTATACAAGAATTAGCATGGATCCAATCCCTTCCCGAAGTATGCTATATGCCCCCTTGCCATCAATGACAAAGAAGGTAGTGATCAAGGTCTTGGATCCAATCATCGCTCCACATGTACCGCTCCACGAGTATCGAAGCATTGCCAAGAAATCTCTAAGGATCATGTCACCGTTGCAACAAATCTTCATTTGTCATACCAAGTTTCCCGAAAGTAGCATAGGGCATAATATTGATAGCAGCCCCTCCATCAACAAGCATCTTAGTTAAAGGCTTGCCATTGACATATCCCTTCAAGTACAATGGTTTCGATGACGATTTTTAACTCGGCTTATCAAAGATTGCTTGCCGAGTCAACACAAGTTGAGCCATCGTCTCGGCATTCGCCTCATCAAAATCAATATACCTCATCTTGCACTTCTTGGTCTTCAGGAGCTTTAAACTCTAATGGAATGAAGAACACCATGTTAGTATTAGCCGATGGGCCCCGTCCACCATCCTTTTTCTTAGGACGCCATACCGGCTTCTTTTCGGCTATTTCCTCGCTTCATCTCTTGATTTCTCAAACGCCGAACTCTTCTCTTCCGGCTTTTCCGCACCAGAGGACACCATTGACCTTTTTGCCATCTCGTAGGAGCTCTCTTCCGTAGTATGGACACTACCGTGAGCCCATGTTTGGTCTCGCAAATCTTTTCCTCCGATATCCATCAAAACCGTTTATTTTTAGGCGCCGATCGTTCTCCGGAACTTTCATCCCAAGTCTATCATGAACGGGACGGCGGTTGACTCGAGATTGCCTCGTACTTCCGAATATTGATCACCGCATTCGTGGCAATTGTTTCCGGCAGTGCAATTTCAAGCCTTCATTCCAACAAGAAATCCGAAGAAGGAACAATTCCAATGAGATTGCTCTTGCTCTCTCCCGTATTCTTCTTGTTCCCTTTGGCGCACTTCGCTTCATATCTCCGACGTTCGCCATGAACCTACGCGCTCTTCCTCAATGTACCGCTGTTCCTCATCATACTCCATCTTCTTTTCCCATTGCCACTTATTCAATAAGTGTCGTGTCGTAACCCCGCGCTCGGATCGCGTGTATTCGGCAATTTCCTTAGCCGCATCCGAAGTTTGACCCTTCTCTCGTCGGCTATTCTTGAACCGCGCTTGTTGCACTTCCTCCTTGGTAACTTGCCGATTAGGGTCAACAAACCAATTTCTTTGGCTCTTTCGATGTCGAACCTTCATCTTTCCCTTTTCCTTGGACTCACCGGCATCAACCATGCCTATGGAGAAAGAGACCATGTTCTTGAGGGAATGGGTTTTTGTCTACTTTCATCTTGCCATCAAATCTTAAGTGTCCATCTTGAATAGCCTTCTCGAATTTTTACTCGAACACTCGGCAATCATTGATATGATGAGAGTTTGTATCATGAAATCCACAAGATTTCTTGTCCTTTACTCCTTCAAATGGCGCAAAGATAGGATGTCCTTCCGGCGCCTTAACGCGTCCTTCTTGGACCAGAAACAAAAAGAGCTTATCTCGCTTTTTCGACATCAAAATCATAAGATCCCTTCGCCGCTTTACCCATCGATGACCGACCAAAGTAGGCTCTTTTGTCCAGTCAACTCTCTACAGCTAGCCTACTTCATCTTCATCTTCATATTCGATGCTTCCTCCGAAATCCCCTCGATACATATCAACAGTTGCACCGTTCTTCCGAAAACGAGCATCTCTTCCGAACCCTTGGGCTTGATTGCTCATTGCTGTCACCTTTTTGTGCAAGCATCCAAGATCTTCAAACTCCATGCCGAATAGCTTGTCTCTAATATGTGGCAAAGATGCCCGCAATGACCAATTGTGCAAGCCGATCATCGGAATAGTCGAGAATAGCACATGTTCTTTGCTTCTCTCGAATCTACGGAGATACTCCATTGGTGTCTCGCAGTTTTCATCCTCATAGACCACATCAACCATCTTCTTCTCATTGGTTCCCGTATAAAAGTATGAATGGAACTTTTGCTCCAATTCGCCCATGTACCAATGGAATTGGCCGGCCGTGATGCAAACCATGTGAAAGCCGGCCCCGTCGAGACATAGGAAAATATCTCGATCCTCCAAGCTTCATCACCAGCAGCCTTCTCCAAGTTGCATCGATATCTACTACATGCTCAATGGTACCGGTATCATCCCGACCGCAGAACTTGGTCAAATCCGTTGGTGGTTTAACTCTTGGTGGAAGAGCTACCCTATTGTACCATTCGGGAAAGGAGATTTGTATGCATATGTCTGATGCTTTGGTTTCAGCCGAATTGATTCTCGCATCATATCGCCCATTCCCGCTTAGGAGCTCATCATTTGTATCTTTTGCTCCCTCGTCTCCTAGAAGGCACTCCCGATGCACTCCCGTATCCCGGATTCGGCAAAGCATCCGAGCACCGTAATCGTGAATTCACTATACCCATCTCCATAGACACTCTTCTCGCAATCTGTTTGCCACTCGGAGAAATCTTATAAGCGTATTCGTGTATATATCCGTTGTCGCACCAAAAGCTACCTGGACCATGAGTTTGCCGCTTCTGGCCACAGGAGGCTTCTTTTTCCATCATGAATAGCTCCATCTTTGCTTGTACCGATTATCTCCTCTCCTCCAGCTTAACTTCCCCGAAGATTGCCGAGTGTTGAAGTACACCGGCCCAAAGAAGCTCTCCAAATCTTGCTTCAAATCGTTTGTCAACCGCCGGACCAAAAGTTTCAGCCATGATTTTGCGGAAGGTGCCCGTAAAAGCCGTGTTGTGATTCAACATAGTGTCTCCTACAAACTTTGTAGATGGCTCCAACTACCCTCTCGCATCTCCTCCTCGTCGCACATCGATCGACTGCCGAGAAGAACTCGTGGCGTTGCTTGCTTGATCATCACTTTTCCACTCTTGTTCTTGGAAAAGGACATCAACATTTCGATGAAATTGTTCCATTGCTTGCTCCACCATCCGACGTTGCTCGCGGCAGCTCGTCCATGGTCACGTTCGTAACGTGATCGTTGTCAATTTCCGATCCCATCTTATATTGAGAAGTTGTCCCACCGGGCGTGCCAAAAAGTGTGTTGACGCAAAATGTGACCACCCCGCCTCACACACAAGAAGCCGGAAAGCCTAGCTTCAATCGGTGCCCGGCGTCCGAATCCGGTGTGGTGCCGCCGATTTGACCTCGAAAATCGACAAGGGATAAAACAAGGTAAGATCATAACCGGAACGTGCCGGGTGAGACCGCATAGCTTCCATCTTTACGGCCCCGAAGCCACTTACGACGACACATAGCTATGGAAGCTATCCGCCAACAGATGCGCCATTCGGCTAAAGTAACATAACCGATGTAAACAAACAAACTAGCCGAATATAGTAAAAAAGACATGTTTGAACAAGATTAAATCATTAAAACATATCAAACTACATCTCAAGTTTAAAGCATCATCAAGCACTAAAAATTAAGAATAAGTAACTTATAAATATAAATCTACTAAATAACACATGCATAGGCTACTCCAACTAGTCTCGCCGCACGTCTAGCCTTCATAAACCCGTCGAGCATAAACCCAAGCAAGCTAATCCACCGCATGATACCACTCACTATGAATTTACACCACTCCTTATTACTAGATCAATCCACCGCATGATACAATCTAGCAATAAAGAGCTAAAAGCACATAATTATCTAACAGATCTATAGATACTTGCTACATGTATAAGCATAACCGTATCGACAAGATTGCCGAATCGGGGTCCATGAAGAAGGAACAAACAAGTAACATGTAAAAGGAGCCTATCGATTAAACCGATCTCTAGTCCACCGGATGACTAGCTCTAGAGTAACCCAAAGACCTCGCATCCGCCGCACGGTACCCGGTCCCGTCAAGGCTTATCTACATATAACGTGAATGAACCCGCAACATGTAACAATCTAGATCGATCTAATTCGGCTATATGAGCTTGATCTACTCGACATTGAATAAGCATGAAAGGAACGATCAACAAGCCGAAAGAGTATCAATCTAGATTGGGCAAAAGAGTGTTGCAAATAATTAAACATTAAATAAAGCATGCAACACGTGATAACTTAATGAATCTATTAGATTTTGCCAAATCTAAAAGAGCCGATAACTAGCCTCTAAGCTTAGATCTTAGCCTCGCCGCACGACTCATGACCTAAGCAAGAAACTTTGGTAACTAGCTCCTAGCTAATCTTAGCCCGCCGCACGACTCATGACTAACATGGAACCCTTGATTCAATGCTTAAATCCACCGCATGATACTAAGCATTGCAACAAGACTTCTTGCATCATTATCTAAATCCACCGCATGATACTAGACATGATAACAAGGTTGCCGGGACTTACGAGGTCGACGGATCGATTGGCCCTCTCGAAGAACTCGACGACACGACTAAAAGGACTCGAAGGATGGCGCGTAGTCGGTTGTATTGATTTGGTTGTGAACCCTTATTACAATGGTCGAGGGTTTATATTTATACCCCGGGACGTAACATGAGTCCTAAGCACTTACGAACTATCTAAACAAAATTGGAAAGACCAAGACACGCTAACTCTATCCATAATCGGAGTCCTTGACTATCACGACTCTTCCCTTTTCGGGTCGCCTTCATCTTCCCTTTCGCCTTCAAACGAAACGGTTTACCGACCGCTAACATTGTTTACCGAATACACGGAAATTAGCCGACCGCATACGCATTTGCCGAATTACTCTCCCCGCTCTCCACCCAAATTCTCGGTCCACAACGTCGTTTGGGCTTATACTCCATAGACCAAAGTTCTGGTGTTAACACCATGGTAAATTTCCACGATGGAGTTTCCCTACTAGTGCGAGTATGAACCATTTTTACATTTTTATGTGGTGGGGCCCTCGATATTTTTGTCATCTGGTTCCTTCGGTCACGACGAATAGATATCGCCGACCGAGCCGTACTCTACGGCCTAGCGCTGTCGCCTCTAATAGGTGTAGGCCGTGACCAATGGACGTTTGCAATCATAAGTGAACATCGGACGCGACCATACATAGCGGCGCCCTACACCTACCCGTGTGGTCCACACATGCCATATTTTCCGCATAAAACGTCGTTTTGGGCTTGTAGGTACTTTTGCATAGCCAAGCCATAGTAATTTTTGTACGTTGCCAAACCATGGTAAATTTCCACGATGGAGTTTCCCTACTAGTGCGAGTATGAACCATTTTTACATTTTTATGTGGTGGGGCCCTCGATTTTTTTGTCATCCGGTTCCTTCGGTCACGACGAATAGATATCACCGACCGAGCCGTACTCTACGGCCTAGCGCTCGTCGCCCTAATAGGTGTAGGCCGTGACCAATGGACGTTTGCAATCGTAAGTGAACATCGGACGTGACCATACATAGCGGCGCCCCTACACCTACCCGTGTGGTCCACACATGCCATATTTTCCACATAAAACGTCGTTTTGGGCTTGTAGGTACTTTTGCATAGCCAAGCCATAGTAATTTTTGTACGTTGCCAAACCATGGTAAATTTCCACTGATGGAGTTTCCCTACTAGTGCGAGTATGAACCATTTTTACATTTTTATGTGGTGGGGCCCTCGATTTTTTTGTCATCTAGTTCCTTCGGTCACGACGAATAGATATCGCCGACCGAGCCGTACTCTACGGCCTAGCGCTCGTCGCCCTAATAGGTGTAGGCCGTGACCAATGGACGTTTGCAATCGTAAGTGAACATCGGACGCGACCATACATAGCGGCGCCCCTACACCTACCCGTGTGGTCCACACATGCCATATTTTCCGCATAAAACGTCGTTTTGGGCTTGTAGGTACTTTTGCATAGCCAAGCCATAGTAATTTTTGTACGTTGCCAAACCATGGTAAATTTCCACCGATGGAGTTTCCCTACTAGTGCGAGTATGAACCATTTTTACATTTTTATGTGGTGGGGCCCTCGATTTTTTTGTCATCCGGTTCCTTCGGTCACGACGAATAGATATCGCCGACCGAGCCGTACTCTACGGCCTAGCGCTCGTCGCCTAATAGGTGTAGGCCGTGACCAATGGACGTTTGCAATCGTAAGTGAACATCGGACGCGACCATACATAGCGGCGCCCCTACACCTACCCGTGTGGTCCACACATGCCATATTTTCCGCATAAAACGTCATTTTGGGCTTGTAGGTACTTTTGCATAGCCAAGCCATAGTAATTTTTGTACGTTGCCAAACCATGGTAAATTTCCACTGATGGAGTTTCCCTACTAGTGCGAGTATGAACCATTTTTACATTTTTATGTGGTGGGGCCCTCGATTTTTTTGTCATCCGGTTCCTTCGGTCACGACGAATAGATATCGCCGACCGAGCCGTACTCTACGGCCTAGCGCTCATCGCCTCTAATAGGTGTAGGCCATGACCAATGGACGTTTGCAATCGTAAGTGAACATCGGACGCGACCATACATAGCGGCGCCCCTACACCTACCCGTGTGGTCCACACATGCCATATTTTCCGCATAAAACGTCGTTTTGGGCTTGTAGGTACTTTTGCATAGCCAAGCTATAGTAATTTTTGTACGTTGCCAAACCATGGTAAATTTCCACTGATGGAGTTTCCCTACTAGTGCGAGTATGAACCATTTTTACATTTTTATGTGGTGGGGCCCTCGATTTTTTTGTCATCCGGTTCCTTCGGTCACGACGAATAGATATCGCCGACCGAGCCGTACTCTACGGCCTAGCGCTGTCGCCCTAATAGGTGTAGGCCGTGACCAATGGACGTTTGCAATCGTAAGTGAACATCGGACGCGACCATACATAGCGGCGCCCTACACCTACCCGTGTGGTCCACACATGCCATATTTTCCGCATAAAACGTCGTTTTGGGCTTGTAGGTACTTTTGCATAGCCAAGCCATAGTAATTTTTGTACGTTGCCAAACCATGGTAAATTTCCACTGATGGAGTTTCCCTACTAGTGCGAGTATGAACCATTTTTACATTTTTATGTGGTGGGGCCCTCGATTTTTTTGTCATCCGGTTCCTTCGGTCACGACGAATAGATATCGCCGACCGAGCCGTACTCTACGGCCTAGCGCTGTCGCCTCTAATAGGTGTAGGCCGTGACCAATGGACGTTTGCAATCATAAGTGAACATCGGACGTGACCATACATAGCGGCGCCCTACACCTACCCGTGTGGTCCACACATGCCATATTTTCCGCATAAAACGTCGTTTTGGGCTTGTAGGTACTTTTGCATAGCCAAGCCATAGTAATTTTTGTACGTTGCCAAACCATGGTAAATTTCCACCGATGGAGTTTCCCTACTAGTGCGAGTATGAACCATTTTTACATTTTTATGTGGTGGGGCCCTCGATTTTTTGTCATCCGGTTCCTTCGGTCACGACGAATAGATATCGCCGACCGAGCCATACTCTACGGCCTAGCGCTCATAGCCCTAATAGGTGTAGGCCGTGACCAATGGACGCTTGCAATCGTAAGTGAACATCGGACGCGACCATACATAGCGGCGCCCTACACCTACCCGTGTGGTCCACATGCCATATTTTCCGCATAAAACGTCGTTTTGGGCTTGTAGGTACTTTTGCATAGCCAAGCCATAGTAATTTTTGTACGTTGCCAAACCATGGTAAATTTCCACCGATGGAGTTTCCCTACTAGTGTGAGTATGAACCATTTTTACATTTTTATGTGGTGGGGCCTCGATTTTTTTGTCATCCGGTTCCTTCGGCCACGACGAATAGATATCGCCGACCGAGCCGTACTCTACGGCCTAGCGCCATCGCCCTAATAGGTGTAGGCCATGACCAATGGACGTTTGCAATCGTAAGTGAACATCGGACGCGACCATACATAGCGGCGCCCTACACCTACCCGTGTGGTCCACACATGCCATATTTTCCGCATAAAACGTCGTTTTGGGCTTGTAGGTACTTTTGCATAGCCAAGCCATAGTAATTTTTGTACGTTGCCAAACCATGGTAAATTTCCACGGATGGAGTTTCCCTACTAGTGCGAGTATGAACCATTTTTACATTTTTATGTGGTGGGGCCCTCGATTTTTTGTCATCCGGTTCCTTCGGTCACGACGAATAGATATCACCGACCGAGCCGTACTCTACGGCCTAGCGCTCATCGCCTCTAATAGGTGTAGGCCGTGACCAATGGACGCTTGCAATCATAAGTGAACATCGGACGCGACCATACATAGCGGCGCCCTACACCTACCCGTGTGGTCCACACATGCCATATTTTCCGCATAAAACGTCATTTTGGGCTTGTAGGTACTTTTGCATAGCCAAGCCATAGTAATTTTTGTACGTTGCCAAACCATGGTAAATTTCCACGATGGAGTTTCCCTACTAGTGCGAGTATGAACCATTTTTACATTTTTATGTGGTGGGGCCCTCGATTTTTTTGTCATCCGGTTCCTTCTGGCCACGACGAATAGATATCGCCGACCGAGCCGTACTCTACGGCCTAGCGCTCATCGCCTCTAATAGGTGTAGGCCGTGACCAATGGACGTTTGCAATCGTAAGTGAACATCGGACGCGACCATACATAGCGGCGCCCTACACCTACCCGTGTGGTCCACACATGCCATATTTTCCGCATAAAACGCCGTTTTGGGCTTGTAGGTACTTTTGCATAGCCAAGCTATAGTAATTTTTGTACGTTGCCAAACCATGGTAAATTTCCACGATGGAGTTTCCTACTAGTGCGAGTATGAACCATTTTTACATTTTTATGTGGTGGGGCCCTCGATTTTTTTGTCATCCGGTTCCTTCGGTCACGACGAATAGATATCGCCGACCGAGCCGTACTCTACGGCCTAGCGCTGTCGCCTCTAATAGGTGTAGGCCGTGACCAATGGACGTTTGCAATCGTAAGTGAACATCGGACGCGACCATACATAGCGGCGCCCTACACCTACCCGTGTGGTCCACACATGCCATATTTTCCGCATAAAACGTCGTTTTGGGCTTGTAGGTACTTTTGCATAGCCAAGCCATAGTAATTTTTGTACGTTGCCAAACCATGGTAAATTTCCATGGATGGAGTTTCCCTACTAGTGCGAGTATGAACCATTTTTACATTTTTATGTGGTGGGGCCCTCGATTTTTTTGTCATCCGGTTCCTTCGGCCACGACGAATAGATATCGCCGACCGAGCCGTACTCTACGGCCTAGCGCTCGTCGCCCTAATAGGTGTAGGCCGTGACCAATGGACGCTTGCAATCGTAAGTGAACATCGGACGTGACCATACATAGCGGCGCCCTACACCTACCCGTGTGGTCCACACATGCCATATTTTCCGCATAAAACGTCGTTTTGGGCTTGTAGGTACTTTTGCATAGCCAAGCCATAGTAATTTTTGTACGTTGCCAAACCATGGTAAATTTCCACCGATGGAGTTTCCCTACTAGTGCGAGTATGAACCATTTTTACATTTTTATGTATGGGCCCTCGATTTTTTTGTCATCCGGTTCCTTCGGTCATGACGAATAGATATCACCGACCGAGCCGTACTCTACGGCCTAGCGCCGTCGCCTCTAATAGGTGTAGGCCGTGACCAATGGACGTTTGCAATCGTAAGTGAACATCGGACGCGACCATACATAGCGGCGCCCTACACCTACCCGTGTGGTCCACACATGCCATATTTTTCGCATAAAACGTCATTTTGGGCTTGTAGGTACTTTTGCATAGCCAAGCCATAGTAATTTTTGTACGTTGCCAAACCATGGTAAATTTCCACGGATGGAGTTTCCTACTAGTGCGAGTATGAACCATTTTTACATTTTTATGTGGTGGGGCCCTTGAGTTTTTTGTCATCCGATTCCTTCGGTCACGATGAATAGATATCGCCGACCGAGCCGTACTCTACGGCCTAGCGCTCGTCGCCCTAATAGGTGTAGGCCGTGACCAATGGACGTTTGCAATCATAAGTGAACATCGGACGCGACCATACATAGCGGCGCCCTACACCTACCCGTGTGGTCCACACATGCCATATTTTCCGCATAAAACGTCATTTTGGGCTTGTAGGTACTTTTGCATAGCCAAGCCATAGTAATTTTTGTACGTTGCCAAACCATGGTAAATTTCCACGATGGAGTTTCCCTACTAGTGCGAGTATGAACCATTTTTACATTTTTATGTGGTGGGGCCTCGATTTTTTTGTCATCCGTTCCTTCTGGTCACGACGAATAGATATCGCCGACCGAGCCGTACTCTACGGCCTAGCGCTCGTCGCCCTAATAGGTGTAGGCCGTGACCAATGGACGTTTGCAATCGTAAGTGAACATCGGACGTGACCATACATAGCGGCGCCCCTACACCTACCCGTGTGGTCCACACATGCCATATTTTCCGCATAAAACGTCGCTTTGGGCTTGTAGGTACTTTTGCATAGCCAAGCCATAGTAATTTTTGTACGTTGCCAAACCATGGTAAATTTCCACTGATGGAGTTTCCCTACTAGTGCGAGTATGAACCATTTTTACATTTTTATGTGGTGGGGCCCTCGATTTTTTTGTCATCTAGTTCCTTCGGTCACGACGAATAGATATCACCGACCGAGCCGTACTCTACGGCCTAGCGCTCGTCGCCCTAATAGGTGTAGGCCGTGACCAATGGACGTTTGCAATCATAAGTGAACATCGGACGCGACCATACATAGCGGCGCCCTACACCTACCCGTGTGGTCCACACAAGCCATATTTTCCGCATAAAACGTCGTTTTGGGCTTGTAGGTACTTTTGCATAGCCAAGCCATAGTAATTTTTGTACGTTGCCAAACCATGGTAAATTTCCACTGATGGAGTTTCCCTACTAGTGCGAGTATGAACCATTTTTACATTTTTATGTGGGGGGCCCTCGATTTTTTTTGTCATCCGGTTCCTTCGGTCACGACGAATAGATATCGCCGACCGAGCCGTACTCTACGGCCTAGCGCTGTCGCCCTAATAGGTGTAGGCCGTGACCAATGGACGTTTGCAATCGTAAGTGAACATCGGACGCGACCATACATAGCGGCGCCCCTACACCTACCCGTGTGGTCCACACATGCCATATTTTCCGCATAAAACGTCATTTTGGGCTTGTAGGTACTTTTGCATAGCCAAGCCATAGTAATTTTTGAACGTTGCCAAACCATGGTAAATTTCCACTGATGGAGTTTCCCTACTAGTGCGAGTATGAACTATTTTTACATTTTTATGTGGTGGGGCCCTCGATTTTTTTGTCATCTGGTTCCTTCGGTCACGACGAATGATATCGCCCTCGACCGAGCCGTACTCTACGGCCTAGCGCTCATCGCCCTAATAGGTGTAGGCCATGACCAATGGACGTTTGCAATCGTAAGTGAACATCGGACGCGACCATACATAGCGGCGCCCTACACCTACCCGTGTGGTCCACACATGCCATATTTTCCGCATAAAACGTCGTTTTGGGCTTGTAGGTACTTTTGCATAGCCAAGCTATAGTAATTTTTGTACGTTGCCAAACCATGGTAAATTTCCACTGATGGAGTTTCCCTACTAGTGCGAGTATGAACCATTTTTACATTTTTATGTGGTGGGGCCCTCGATTTTTTTGTCATCCGGTTCCTTCGGTCACGACGAATAGATATCACCGACCGAGCCGTACTCTACGGCCTAGCGCTGCCGCCCTAATAGGTGTAGGCCGTGACCAATGGACGTTTGCAATCATAAGTGAACATCGGACGCGACCATACATAGCGGCGCCCTACACCTACCCGTGTGGTCCACACATGCCATATTTTCCGCATAAAACGTCGTTTTGGGCTTGTAGGTACTTTTGCATAGCCAAGCCATAGTAATTTTTGTACGTTGCCAAACCATGGTAAATTTCCACCGATGGAGTTTCCCTACTAGTGCGAGTATGAACCATTTTTACATTTTTATGTGGTGGGGCCCTCGATTTTTTTGTCATCCGGTTCCTTCGGTCACGACGAATAGATATCGCCGACCGAGCCGTACTCTACGGCCTAGCGCCGTCGCCTCTAATAGGTGTAGGCCGTGACCAATGGACGTTTGCAATCGTAAGTGAACATCGGACGCGACCATACATAGCGGCGCCCCTACACCTACCCGTGTGGTCCACACATGCCATATTTTCCGCATAAAACGTCGTTTTGGGCTTGTAGGTACTTTTGCATAGCCAAGCCATAGTAATTTTTGTACGTTGCCAAACCATGGTAAATTTCCACCGATGGAGTTTCCTACTAGTGCGAGTATGAACCATTTTTACATTTTTATGTGGTGGGGCCCTCGATTTTTTTGTCATCCGGTTCCTTCGGTCACGACGAATAGATATCACCGACCGAGCCGTACTCTACGGCCTAGCGCTCATCGCCTAATAGGTGTAGGCCGTGACCAATGGATGTTTGCAATCGTAAGTGAACATCGACGCGACCATACATAGCGGCGCCCTACACCTACCCGTGGTCCACACATGCCATATTTTCCGCATAAAACGTCGTTTTGGGCTTGTAGGTACTTTTGCATAGCCAAGCTATAGTAATTTTTGTACGTTGCCAAACCATGGTAAATTTCCACGGATGGAGTTTCCCTACTAGTGCGAGTATGAACCATTTTTACATTTTTATGTGGTGGGGCCCTCGATTTTTTTGTCATCCGGTTCCTTCTGGCCACGATGAATAGATATCGCCGACCGAGCCGTACTCTACGGCCTAGCGCCATCGCCCTAATAGGTGTAGGCCATGACCAATGGACGTTTGCAATCGTAAGTGAACATCGGACGCCACCATACATAGCGGCGCCCCTACACCTACCCGTGTGGTCCACACATGCCATATTTTCCGCATAAAACGTCATTTTGGGCTTGTAGGTACTTTTGCATAGCCAAGCTATAGTAATTTTTGTACGTTGCCAAACCATGGTAAATTTCCACGGATGGAGTTTCCCTACTAGTGCGAGTATGAACCATTTTTACATTTTTATGTGGTGGGGCCCGATTTTTTTGTCATCCGGTTCCTTCGGTCACGACGACAGATATCGCCGACCGAGCCGTACTCTACGGCCTAGCGCTGTCGCCTCTAATAGGTGTAGGCCATGACCAATGGACGCTTTGCAATCATAAGTGAACATCGGACGCGACCATACATAGCGGCGCCCTACACCTACCCGTGTGGTCCACACATGCCATATTTTCCGCATAAAACGTCGTTTTGGGCTTGTAGGTACTTTTGCATAGCCAAGCCATAGTAATTTTTGTACGTTGCCAAACCATGGTAAATTTCCACCGATGGAGTTTCCCTACTAGTGCGAGTATGAACCATTTTTACATTTTTATGTGGTGGGGCCCTCGATTTTTTTGTCATCCGGTTCCTTCGGTCACGACGAATAGATATCGCCGACCGAGCCGTACTCTACGGCCTAGCGCTCGTCGCCCTAATAGGTGTAGGCCGTGACCAATGGACGCTTGCAATCGTAAGTGAACATCGGACGCGACCATACATAGCGGCGCCCCTACACCTACCCGTGTGGTCCACACAAGCCATATTTTCCGCATAAAACGTCGTTTTGGGCTTGTAGGTACTTTTGCATAGCCAAGCCATAGTAATTTTTGTACGTTGCCAAACCATGGTAAATTTCCACTGATGGAGTTTCCTACTAGTGCGAGTATGAACCATTTTTACATTTTTATGTGGTGGGGCCCTCGATTTTTTTGTCATCCGGTTCCTTCTGGCACGATGAATAGATATCGCCGACCGAGCCGTACTCTACGGCCTAGCGCTGTCGCCTCTAATAGGTGTAGGCCGTGACCAATGGACGTTTGCAATCGTAAGTGAACATCGGACGCGACCATACATAGCGGCGCCCTACACCTACCCGTGTGGTCCACACATGCCATATTTTCCGCATAAAACGTCATTTTGGGCTTGTAGGTACTTTTGCATAGCCAAGCCATAGTAATTTTTGTACGTTGCCAAACCATGGTAAATTTCCACCGATGGAGTTTCCCTACTAGGGCGAGTATGAACCATTTTTACATTTTTATGTGGTGGGGCCCTCGATTTTTTTGTCATCCGGTTCCTTCGGTCACGACGAATAGATATCGCCGACCGAGCCGTACTCTACGGCCTAGCGCTGCCGCCCTAATAGGTGTAGGCCGTGACCAATGGACGCTTGCAATCGTAAGTGAACATCGGACGCGACCATACATAGCGGCGCCCTACACCTACCCGTGTGGTCCACACATGCCATATTTTCCGCATAAAACGTCGTTTTGGGCTTGTAGGTACTTTTGCATAGCCAAGCCATAGTAATTTTTGTACGCTGCCAAACCATGGTAAATTTCCACTGATGGAGTTTCCCTACTAGTGCGAGTATGAACCATTTTTACATTTTTATGTGGTGGGGCCCTCGATTTTTTTGTCATCTAGTTCCTTCGGTTACGACGAATAGATATCAGCTCGACCGAGCCGTACTCTACGGCCTAGCGCTCGTCCCCTAATAGGTGTAGGCCGTGACCAATGGACGCTTGCAATCGTAAGTGAACATCGGACGCGACCATACATAGCGGCGCCCCTACACCTACCCGTGTGGTCCACACAGCCATATTTTCCGCATAAAACGTCGTTTTGGGCTTGTAGGTACTTTTGCATAGCCAAGCCATAGTAATTTTTGTACGTTGCCAAACCATGGTAAATTTCCACCGATGGAGTTTCCCTACTAGTGCGAGTATGAACCATTTTTACATTTTTATGTGGTGGGGCCCTCGATTTTTTTGTCATCCGGTTCCTTCTGGCCACGACGAATAGATATCGCCGACCGAGCCGTACTCTACGGCCTAGCGCTCGTCAGCCTCTAATAGGTGTAGGCCGTGACCAATGGACGTTTGCGATCGTAAGTGAACATCGGACGCGACCATACATAGCGGCGCCCCTACACCTACCTGTGTGGTCCACACATGCCATATTTTCCGCATAAAACGTCATTTTGGGCTTGTAGGTACTTTTGCATAGCCAAGCCATAGTAATTTTTGTACGTTGCCAAACCATGGTAAATTTCCACCGATGGAGTTTCCTACTAGTGTGAGTATGAACCATTTTTACATTTTTATGTGGGGGGCCCTCAATTTTTTTGTCATCCGGTTCCTTCGGTCACGACGAATAGATATCGCCGACCGAGCCGTACTCTACGGCCTAGCGCTCATCGCCCTAATAGGTGTAGGCCATGACCAATGGACGTTTGCAATCGTAAGTGAACATCGGATGCGACCATACATAGCGGCGTCCCTACACCTACCCGTGTGGTCCACACATGCCATATTTTCCGCATAAAACGTCAAGCTTTGGGCTTGTAGGTACTTTTGCATAGCCAAGCCATAGTAATTTTTGTACGTTGCCAAACCATGGTAAATTTCCATGGATGGAGTTTCCCTACTAGTGCGAGTATGAACCATTTTTACATTTTTATGTGGTGGGGCCCGATTTTTTTGTCATCCGGTTCCTTCGGTCACGACGAATAGATATCGCCGACCGAGCCGTACTCTACGGCCTAGCGCTGCCGCCTCTAATAGGTGTAGGCCGTGACCAATGGACGTTTGCAATCGTAAGTGAACATCG